>CABFVX010001148.1:66199-84836 GCA_902151425.1 Timema shepardi | reverse complement strand
GGGTAGGGGGGCGAGTTGTAGAGGGGGTGGGAGGAGTACGTAAAAATCTAGAGGGCTAAAAAAGTCTTCTTCGCTTTCATGATAAAAAAATTTCACAACCCTACACCCTCCTTTCTTTCAATTTTATTCACTTATAAAAAAGAAAGAACTTTTTTTTAGCAAAAAAATGTATGCTTTAGGAGTAAACTTATGTACCATAAAGGCATTCAAAGTTAAAATCTTCTAGAAGCGATTCTAAGAGATTTTCAAATAAAGAATATAGACGTTATGTCATTTAATTTTAAAAGTGTGGGTGTGTTCATAAAATGGAATATGAGTTTAGAGAAATACAGTCTGCTATAGAAAATGTATTCCTTTCCAGAACACGAAGTGCCGGTAACGCCCTCTTATAAATAAGAATAGAACCAGTAGCTTTCTTAAGCGTAACCGACATTTACTTGTAGTTTATAAAGTGACGTCAGAGTTACTCGCGGGTACAATTTCATTTCTGTGAAAGGACAAAGATTTTAAAAAAAACTCTAATAGTACTATTGCTTACTAAATGCTAGGTGATGAAAACATACGTAGCATTTACGAAGAACAGTCAAGTTGAAGCAAAAAAAAAATATGTTAGGGAACATTTAACACTACACTATGTTTATGGTTGTATAGAAGACGTTTAATGTCATTCACATTGCTTTTATTGTAAACTCTAACATTAACGTTTTAAGCACACGGATTATATATCAATACAAGAATCCGACATCTTAGCTCAGTCGGTAGCGTGTCTATCCACTGATCTAAGGGTCCCGGCTTAGATTCCTGGCATGACCGAAAAATGTACCATTGATGAAAATATGGGTTTACCCTTTCATATTGATAATCTACATAATACCGGAGCTATGCCTAATACTACATAGGGTATATACATCTGTAGACAAATTGAAATATGACAGATAGACATGGGAGTTTAAAAACAAAATTTTGAACATATATTTTTAGGAAAATAATCGACTAAAATTGAATGTGGGCTATTTATTGTTTTAGGAAGTCCAAGCAGAGCACAATTCTAAATTATTTATACGTTAACAATCTACCAATAAAGCGCTTCGGCGGCCACATAGTCTAGCGCGCTACTCTCGTAGTAGACTAGACTACCAATGAAGAGGAGATCGAAGTTCGAATCTCAGTTGGGTGTAATAAGGGTGGTCATTCAAAAATCCTTTTCCACTTTTATTCCTCGCAAATGCGAATAAACTTTCTCTAAATATAGCCTTCCTAATCCCTAAAAAAATTGCGTATTTAATACATAGGCGTATGAACCGAGCGGCTAGTAAGACGCGGTGCTGAAAAATAAACACTTATAGAGTAAATATTGCCACGGCAATAATTATGGAACCCGCCTCGGTGGCGTAGTTGTCTAAAGCGCTTGTCGTGTTGAAGCTCGAATGCTGAGGGCGGGGAGATCGAGGTTCGAATCTCGGTCGGATCTCGGTCGGGTGAACTGGTGGAGGGGGGGATTCCTAAATGGTTTTCCAATCTCCCTCCACGAAAATGCGGGTTCACTTCCTCTAATTCAACCTTCCCAAGTCCTAATCCATTAGAGTAAGTAGTAATTAAAGCGTATAACCCGAACGGGTAGTAAGACGCGGTGCTAAAAGATAATTATGAAAACAATATTTTAATACTAAGTAGAGCTGGTATAAAGCTACTCACCTCGTTTTGCGCATAGATCGGGTTGGTTTAATATCCACGAGGATCGTATAAGAAAGAAGGTAAAATTTAAGGCAACGTACCAGCATCTGCATGAGGGAAAGTGGGAAATCAATTGTGGGGGGAAAACATGCCAATACACTTTTCCGGGAATCAAACCATAAACTCTCCGTCAGCGGTTATTCAGAATATTAATTAATTAATTATTAGCACCACGTCTTACTACCCGTTCGGGCTATACGCACTTACGCTAATGTGTAGTGGTAGGGTGATTGTGAGATGAAATGGAGGACCTATAGCTTAACGTGGGATCCAAACCACGGTGGAGGTCTGGTATTTGCACACATTCACAAGTTGTGATTAATACAAGTTTTGTCATAGGTGAAGGAAGGGTTTGGCAATCAGATAAATTTATGCCGGGACCGAGGAATAAACCCCGGACCCCCAACACAGAAGTCTGACACGTTACCCCTATACCACCAGGTCACCCTAATTTAGAATATTGTAAGGATGACGCCTTAGACTGTGTGTGTGGTAATTATTTATTAATTTTATCCCTGGTAGTTGAGGGTGGAGCCATTGTATCTAAGATAAGTGGATTTGATCTCGCTCGGAATGATAGTAGATCCCCCGTTACCGACTGGCACCAAAAATCTTGGTCCCGCCTACTTCTAGTAAGAAGCCGACCTGGTGGTCTAGGGGTAAGGTGTCAGACTTCTGTGCTGTGGATCCGGGGTTCAATACTAGGTCCCGGCACATATTTATCTGATTGCCAAACCTTTCCTTCACCTCTGACAAGACGCGTATTAATCACAACTTGTGAATGTATGGAAATACCAGGCCTCCACCGTGGTTCGGATCCCACGTTAAGCTGTAGGTCCTCCATTTCATCTCACAATCACCCTACCATTACACATTAGCGAATGTTCGTATAGCCCGAACGGGTAGTAGGACGCGGTGCTAATAATAATAATAATCTAGTAAGAAGACATAAACACGGTTCCTAGCATCTTTTTTATATATATATATATACATTGTGATAAAAGTATTAAATTGTTTAATCGAAAATTAATCATACACACTATATTTTTATTCAAACCATATATCTACCACTAGCTGCTTACTAGGCTTGTCGTAACGTCATATGCCTTATAATCTAACTGAAGACTAGGACAGACACAACATCCAGTCCCCAGCCGATAATTCATCACTGTGAGAGTGTAAACCCACATTTCACCAATGGTACATTTTTCGGCCATGCCAGAAAATGAACCTAGGCTTCCTTAACTCAGCAGACAGAGACGCTACTAACTGAGCTAAAGTGTCAGATTGTTTACTACTGATAACATTTGTTAAATTTAGTTTTATAATTTTCCCTCTATATTTTACAGTGCATTTTAAGTTATAGGGAAAAGCTATACAATTAAATTTAACAAATGGTATCAGCAGTAATCTATCCAACACCCCAACTCAGCCAGTAGGGTGTCTGTCTACTGAGATAAGGGTCCCAGCTTAGATTCCTTGAGTGCCCGAAAAATGTATCATTGGTGAAATCTGGGTTTATTCTTTTACAGTGATAAATTAACGGCCGGGGACTGGATGTTGTGCCTCTAATAGTCTTACGTTAGATTATAAGGTATTCAAAGCTATGATAGGACTAGCAAGCCGGTAGTGGAAAATATATGGCTTGAATAAAAATCTGACCTAGGTCACAGGCTGGAAACAGAAATAGATGTATGTAAGTCAATTATGATCGAACTTGGAATACTTTTACCTAAAGTTGTAGGCCGATATACAGTAGGAAGATATCTATCTGGCAGATATTTAATTAACTTATCTGAGACTAAGTTTGCAGTCCAATTTTTACTATAGCCCAAACGTCATAGGAAGTTAGAAAATCTGACAGCTAGAAACGTTACTCGATCTACATTCACGTATCTATACAAGTCATGTGATCTGTAGCTGTCACTTTGATAGATATTATCAATAGACTACTGATAGATCACCAGTAGTACTATAGAAAATGTTAATAATTTTGGCCACAAACAAATGCTTTAATAGTTTCTAAAATATCCTTCCTAAAAAGAATGAACTATAGTTTGTAATCTGTGTGCTGTCTCTTGGGTTTATATAATTATTGTTATTATTATTATTATTATTATTATTATTATTATTATTATTATTAGAACCGTGTCTTACTACTCCTAGGGATTTTACGTATAATGTACTTATCATGCTAGTATGCTAGAGATGAGGAAGGTTGAATTTATAGGAGTTGTATCCTCATTTTCGTGGAGAAAGAGTGGAAAACAATTTAGTAAAGAACCACCATTAGTACAGCCTACCGGTATTTGAACCCCGCTCTCTCCGTTATCTGAAGTCCCGGTTTATTTGAAAAGTGATGCCCTAAACCATGCGTCCATATAATCAGGTTTGTGTTGTTACTCATTTTAAAGGTATCCAAAGTTTTTCTCAGTTTATAAAGCCCCAATGTATAATATTTTATGCCAACAGCTAAGCATTATAGTTTAAAAAAATACTTTAGACATTATTAATTATCTTAAGAATCTATTTATTTTCCTCCTTAGTGGTATTTTCCTCTTCCTTTATCTTATCCTCCTATGTCCTTCCTTTGCGCAATTCCTCCTCTTAACTGTTCATGTCTACCCATAATGCATTACAAGCGCAGGATATGGGCGGACAAGATGCAAATAAGATACAAATTCAGTAGTAAAATGTTCCAACTCATGCACTGACCGTTTAAATAGAGGTTGTATGTCAAGCCTAGTTAGGGCTTAATCCCGTCGTTAAGGCTATTCCAGAACATATCCTTCCCTACTACTAATAATGTCAAACATATCTTAGTGCACTCCAAATTGAAATAGAGCATTAAATTTTACCATTTTGTTGACTATTTTTACGACGTTATTGAAATATATTTAGGCTAGATATAAAAAACATTAGTTTTAATGATGATTATTTATGGGTTTTAAATATGGCCGCTCAAGCTTCATGACGAGAAGACATTTAGGGTGTTCAAAAACAAAAAAATATTAAGACAATATTGATTAAAAAAGGATAAATATAAGTAAGAGTGGAGGAGGTTACATAATGATAAGCTACAGACTCTGTTCTCATAATAAGACATTGTTAGGATAATCTTATCTTGTAGATTACGGTGGACAGGACATGCAGCGCAAGCGGAAGAATCTAGAACCGTGTTCAGGGTGCTGACGGGCAAACCCAATGGAAAGGGGCCATTTAGAAGACATAGACTAAGATGGGAGGATAACATTAGAATGGACCTGAAAGAAATCGAGTGTAGTGATGTGGACTGGATATCACTAGCTCAAGATAGATATAGTGTGTAATAAGGTGGACTGGATAGAATTAAGGATAAGAATAGAGTGTGGTGAGGGGGGCTGGATAGAACTCGCTAATTATAGGGATAGGTGGCATACTTTTTAAGTGCAGCAATACATATTTGAGTTGCAAGTGCAATAGCGTATGTAGATAAATATTCATTTGATGTTTGTGTGTGCATTGCGTCTTACTACCCATACGGATTATCCTAATATTTGTATTAATGAGGTAAGGATGAAGAAGACGGGATTAATAGTAAATACATTATCGTTTGGTTGGAGGGAGAGGGTTAACTCATATAGAAAATATTTCAGAACATTTGAACAAGAAATCAAACCCCAACCTCCAAGTCCCTATTAAATCATACTAGATTAGGCTGACACTTTTACCTGAATGTCTCCCGGTGAGTGTGAAAAATACTAGTTATTTTTAATGGAAACGTATTTATTGTCCTTTTTTTAGAACTAATATTATGCTGTAATAATTAGCTTTAGATTTTTGTAATTAATTTTTAAATAAATTTTGTGGGTTCTACCAATTTGATTAACAAAGTGCCTAACGAATTTGCCGGTCTCGGATTCATATCGGTGGGAACGCGTGTAGCTTCCCATCCATCCACCAAGCAAATGTGAGTACATTTTCTCCCAAGTCTACACTTATAATCTCACTACCCCATTAGTTTCATTGAGAGATAGCCCAGAAGGGTAGCTAAACGTGGTACATTTTCTCGGGGACTTAGATCGTTTTGCCGGGGAGGAGAGATAATGACGCTCCGTGGATTTTCGCAGGAATTAATAACTTGAAGAAGTGACTTCTAAGAGAGGTGAAGGAGGGGAGGGGGGTAAGTGTTCTCACTGCGGGAAATGCCATTTATTAGTCGGAGAAACGAGAACAACCTCCAAACACATCTTTTTTTAAATAAAAAAAAGTAGATGTGCTACCCAATACATAAAAGATACAAAAAAAAACTAAGAGGGAATTTGCATATTTCATGACACTTAAATATTAAGTCTTGAACGCGGAGTTTTGTGTCAGGGGAAAAAATATAGGTTTGACTCAGTGTTTTATAGACCTAAAATAGGGAACTATGTTCTGTATGATGTTGGCAAGGTAATTATATACATGCACAGGTGGCCGAGTGGTTTTAGGAGTTAGACTCATGATTATTCATGGTCAACAATCGTGAGAAAGAAACAGTTTACCAATATTATCTCCGCAAACTAATGTTGTTGCACTTCATCTAAAACACTTTTCTCATCCTTAAATACTAGATTAAGTATTTAAAAATAGTTATGTTAACAGTTTCAGGTAAGAAACATTAGGCGACAATTTTTCATTTTGATTTAATTTATTTGAGGTATTAATCATGACACTTTCTGAACCGAATGATTGTATCAAAACACAACTTTATAACTTTAGAAAAGACACAACATCCAGTCCCCAGCCTTTAAATCATCCCTGTGAAAGGTTTAACCCACATTTCCCAAATGATTCATTTTTCAACCATAGTGGGAATCAAACCCGGGACCTTCAACTCGGTAGACAGACACGCTACCAACTGAGCTAAGATATCGGACTTAAACCCCCTCGCACCCTCCACCCCCAGTGAAATCACTTCTTAATTCCCGTCCCGCCTATCTGCATATTTACTCTAATGCGGTAAGGATGATGAACGTATAATTCAGAGGAAATGTATCCACATTTGGGTGAAGATAGAGAGTAAAACAACCTTCAGTATATCTAGCCAGGATTTTAACTCTGCCCGTCAATAGCAGTAGAGTATATTGCGAGATAATGCTTTAGACCAGTGTTTTTCAAATTGGGGCCGTAAAGACCTATCAAGTGGTCCACAGGATCCCAGAAAGTTTTGTTGATTAAATAATATTGATCACATATAATACAAACATTTGAAATGAAAAGATTAAATATCCATACCATTCTGTATGTCTATTCTCGGTGTACACACTAGTCAAATAGATCGGGAAGTTTGAATCAACCTTAAGGCCCTTGGCCCTGTCGAGTGCAAGACTAAAACCTATTTTGTGGGTCGGTGGGCGGGAGGGTGAAAGGCGTGGCGTGACTTTACAATCGGCCAAAGTATCCTTCCGCGCCAACAAGAAAAGATGAATCACGGAAAACATAGATGGCGCTAGCTACCGGACAGGCCTTGCGGAAGAATCATACGTTTGGAAATATCAGTTTTCTCGAGAACAAGTGAAATTCTTATGTTAATATTTTCAAAACCCCTTCTAAGATAATGTATCAATGTTTATTAATTGTTACATTTTTTTATGAAGCCAGCAGTTTTCTATTGAATAATGTCAATTTTATCGATATTTGATCACTGTTAAAATCATAGAGGAAGTATGTATATACAAGTATAACTTAATCAACATGCTTCTATCATTGAACAAACCGTTTCTCCACAAAGAAAATTGCGTTAAAGAGACAAATCAAACCTTTGTTGAACACCCATAAGTATTTGATTTGGTACCCAGTACTGGCCACAAGGCCCATGAATTAAAAACACAGCTGAATACCGAGTTGTAGAGATTCATCGGTTATATATTCCCGCCTTTCTCTTCCCACCCTACCTCCCTCTGATTTCTACAATACGCGAATCACAATGCGATAGAATGAAGTCGTCAGGAATAGTAGAGGGTTGTTGACGTCCTGGCGAAAGGGGTGAGTTTCAATATTTACCCCTTATCGCCTATGTTTCACCTATTGTCGGCCCTCACTGCGGTCAAACCCGGGGCATTGTTTGATCCCCTTTATTCTTCATTGTTCGACATTGTTGCCGGGGATGAATGGGGTTATGGCACGTGTCATGCCTTGCGAAGATACAATATGTAGATAATAAGTTCAAAAATAGTCGCCGTGTTCAAGGACGAGGAGTATGAGTGTAAGATACATCCATAAAGGACCACTTACTGTTCAATTTTCATAGAAAGTGCCTCATTTGATAACTAGAAGAGCTATCATGTATACCTTCACGTATCCATACGTTAAGTCATGTGATCTGTAGATATCACTTTTGATTGATATTATCAAAACCATTAAATATTACTGATAAAATAGTATAAAGTTATTGATGTTGACAAAATAAGTTTGTGTCTTTTAAAAGCCCCTTTCATTGAAAATTGTACTGTAGATTATATATAACGAAGCATGGGGGTTGTAACTATATTAGAAGTCAAATGGTTTTTGATTTTTTTATATATATATATCAAGTTTTTACGATCGAGTTTTGAATTATTTATATATTTATTCTGACAAACCATTTGCTATCTCTTTATTAACAAACTTTTTTTAATCAACATTATTGGGAACCATCTCTAGTCCCCCAACAATGTTTATTTTAAAACAAAGGTTAGTGTATCACTAAAGTACACACAAAAAAAACTGTGGAAAACAATTAAAGACTCGCTGTTTTGCCCTTCGCATAAAAAAGTGATACAACGGCTCGACCAAAATATTATCACACATGGTCATCCGCTGGGTGATATTAAACGTTTGTGATATTACTTTCAAATTGAACAAAATGAAAAAAAATGTTATGAAAATATCAACAATAGCAAGCAACACAAAATACCTATGGAAAAATAAAAAATAAGAAATGGAAAAATAATAATTGAAAAACAAAATAATTTCAATTATTTTTGTATGGGTCTTGGTTTCCGGAGCGTAGATTATTTAATAGGTTTAGAAATATCCTTTAAAAATATAGACAGTAGAAAAGCATATTGTTGATATAGACAATGAAATGCATATAGTTGACATGAAAGGTATCTTATTTCAAACACACACATTTTTTAAACCTATCGACCAACTGGATGTCAAAATTTGTAACTATCCATCCTACAGAAAGGCGTGAACAAGGAAGATAGGATTAAGTTGATTTTGGAAATGAGAACCAGAACCGGTGAAACTGTTGTAGTAAAATAATCACTAATATAAACATAATTAAGCCTTTGCGAAACTTCAAAATTTCGAATCCAAATCCGAATCTTAGTGAGATTCGATTTAAAATTGAAAGTTATTATTGATACGCACAATCTTAAAAACACAATATTTTAAGATAATTGAAATCATTTCCTTCATTATCAATAATAGTTTAATTTGTTTTGTACAGGTACTGCACATATTTTTACACCAAAATAAAATAGATAGTACGTGTCCTCCTGACCACAGTAAATTAGTCTGCCTAAAATACTGTGCAAAATCAACTATTTAATTTTTAATTTAAAAACTAGTCATTTTTTCATTTATTTGAAGTATTTAATACGTGATTTCTTAACCAACTGATTAAATCAGCACACGACTTATAAACTAACTTAAATCTAGAACAAACACAACATCCAACCTCCCAGCCGTTAATTCATCAATATGAATGGGGAAACCCACATTTCACTAATGACAAAGCTTTCGGTCATGCCAGGAAACTAACCCGAGACCCTTAGCTCAGTGGGCAGACATGCTACCGACTCTGCTAAGGTGGTGGACTACAATAATAACTATTCTTTAAAGATATAAGTTATTAACAATTATTACTTTTAAGTTGATTCTTAAAATAAAAACCGTCGACACTGTTTCAAAATTGATTTATATTTTACTTATTGTTATTTTAGAAGTATCTGATTACAGTTGTAAACAAAACCAGTTGTATTTCTCTCAGAATGTTATAAATTACCTATTCATTTAAGAGCAGATATTTATAAATTCTTAATTAGTTATTCAAAATATTAGATATATCTATATATTAATAAATCATTTACAATTTCTATATTTTTATAAGAAGACAACATAAAAAGAAAAGCTATCCTCTAAGGTTTAAGTCCACATTTACACTCATGGACCCACAAGCGTCCCTCTTGTCTTGTCTGGTTTGCTGGTGGTGGGGAGATTCATGATCAAACCCTAGATGGATATATTGGACGGGTAGTAAGACCCATGACAAGAAGTAATTAATCATAATAATATTTAGTTTACTTCTCTGTAGATATTCTATACGTGTATTTTGATGTCTATTTCAATTAATTGTAATCACGAAATAACGGGTTAACCAATTTAGACCAGCGATAACTAATTTTAAAGGCTAGGGTTCCATGGTGTATAAAATAGGAGCTTCGAACGAAAGCCCAGTTTTTCCAGTCAACCTCCAGCTCTTCAATTGTGCGCGCAGTACAATGGTTCTTTGTTTACATCACTATGGAAACTATGATGTGTGTGATATCTTAGCTGCAGTTAAAATAGTTCTCTTTGTATTTATATAATTTGTAAGTTGAGCTAGACATAAAGAGTTGGTAGAGGGATAGTTTTAAAGTTGTCATTATGGTGTGAAGAGGGTAAATATACATTTTTCTTAAGATTAAACACCAAAGCTATATTTAAAGTAAGCTTTAACTACTCGTAGAATGTAAACGTTTTCCCTTCATTGATCTGATGAAAGAATGAAACGATTTTGGCTTGGTGTGCCTTTCAAACCATTCGGCTTGTAGGATTCTACTCCTTTTAGTAGAATAGTACTATCTCTTAAAATTAAGTGATTTTTTAAAAACCTTCTAGTAACTTCATTAACTCCTCAAATTTGTAATATATATTTTTTTCAACCACTCATACAGAACTCAAAGCTTAAATTTGGCATTTACTCAACTCCAGATATAATACATTAAAAATTAGAATTGTTTCCCTTAAAACATTTAGAATAAAACATTTTTTTAAATAGCTATTTTATTAAGAGTAAATAGAACTAAAATATAAAAAAAAACTTTATTTGAATATCATTGCAACAGTGTTTTTGGCATTTTATCTATAATAAGTGCATGGATTGTAATGTACAGTATTATAATGTGAAGCAAATATAAACTATTGAATAGGAAAATGGAAAAAATACCTTTTACCCAGTCCAAAATTTCTACAAAGAAAATAGAAGACAATTTAATTTCTAAATTTCAGTTTGACTTACTATTTTTATAAGAGCTTTACTTTTTTAAACTCGTATTAAAAGTTGTATTTATTTGATTTTTGCAGTAATGAACAACAATCCTATTCGGAAGTCTACAGTTGTCTCCATTATTGAAGAGCTTTATGCCTCAGAGTCTTACATATATTTAAAACAAATCTTAATAAATAATGATGACAACTAGTTTACAGTTATTTCTTCTCTTGACACGCTGTCTTACTACCCATTGGGGATATAAGCTTATGTACTAATTATGATAATGTATTAATGATAAAATAGGTTGGAAGTGTGTTCACACTTGCGTGGCGAAAGAGTGGTAAAATATTTAGGAAAATCTTTCTTCATCACACTGAGCCAGGACCCCAACATCGATCTTCCCACTATAGAAAGTCCAGCCTATTGCAAGAGTGACGCCTTGAATCATTCCACTACCGAGACATTCCCTTATTGGTTAAATTGTAACATGATTCTAAATTTAAATAACAGTTGTGAAATGATTTTAATTTAATTAATTATTAAAACATAAGTGACCATCTTGGCGATGAAGATCAATTTACCCGCCTCGGTGGCGTAGTTGGCTGACGCGACTGTCGTGTTGAGCTCGACTTCTGAGGACGGGGAGATCGAGGTTCGAATCTCGGTTGGGTGAACTTGGGGTGGTTTTTCCTAAATGGTTTTCCACTCTCCCTCCACGCAAATGCGGGTTCATTTCCTCTTATTCAACCTTCCCAATTCCTAATCCATTAACGTAATTAGTACTTAAAGCGTATAACCCGACGCGGTGCTAAATATTATCATTATTATTAAGATCAATTTCTACCTGGGTTTGAATCCCAGTCCAGTGTATTAAAAGTTAATACTTCATAAAGTCCATACATTTAAAAACGACACTTGGACATGGGATTCTAACCAAGGACCCTTGGCTTAGCTTGTTAAATAGCCACTGAGCTGTATAGGGACCATTCGTGTTTAGGGCCATTCTTCACTCATAGTTTAACGAAGAGGCTGACTCTTGTGTCCAGGTGTTTTTTTTCAAATATACGAACATAATGTTTGATATAAATCTAGATCTTTGACCTAAGGAACATTTCCATCTTCTAAGCTTCCCTAATCGTGTACAATTTATTTTACAACCGGTGGCTTACATCCATGTTATTAGTTTTTGTGTATTGTACAATAATGTTGTCATTATACTCGGCAGCATAAATCTGACACCCCAGTCGCCGGTGATTGTGGTGTCAGTGCTAGTTCGTAGTAACCAAATATTTCCACACGTCCATCACAGACTCTGCCTTAAGCTATGAGGGAAGAATGACCTTGAGAATGTTAATAAACATGAATAGTTCAATGATTGACACGCTCAACCAGGGGTCCTGGATTCTATTTCCATGTACAAGTGTCTTTTTTCAACTAATTTTTTTTATCACCGCGTCATACTACCCATTTGGGCTATATGCTTATGTACTAGCTATGCTTATGGTTTTAAATATTATGAAGATTATATTTATAAGAAGTGTACCCACATTTGCGTGGAGGGAGAGTGGAAAACATTTATAGAAAACCCCTCAGTACACCCAACTGAGATTCGAACCTCAATCTCCCCGTCATCGACAGTCTAGTATATTGCAAGTGTAGCGCGTTAGACCATGCGGCTCACCGAAGCAGGTTTCAACTGATTGAAATTTAAAATTGAGTGTTTACAAATATTCATCATCACTTTCATTAAATGGTTAATGGTGCAGTTGCTATCTCCAGTCCACGACAGTTGACATCCTGTATAATGCTACGCAGGTAAGGATCTAAGTTAGACAGGAAAGTAAAAACAATAGGAAGAAGTTAGGGAATCTTGAAGCAGAACTTTCTTCTACAAAATTACTGGCTGCTTTCTAATATGCATATTCAAATGGTTTCATATTGTCTTTCAGCATGACGAGATTTGTACCTTACCTGTTAAACAGTAGAAGTCCAATATACTTATTATCACTAGATGGTGCAGCAAATCTACAGCCAATATGTACTGCCACCTAAAACACACTCTCCTCAAATGGCATCAATGCCACAGATAGGTCCGTTATAAGAGGAGTGGATGAGTATGCGCACGCTCTCTGGTAGTAATAATTCTACATAGGTGCAATATAACCATCCTTCCCCTCCTAGCCACCCTCTTCCATATGCAGTCGGTTGGTATCGAACACTGGACTCACGAGTCGTAGTCAAGCTTACCAACCACTCAAAGGCTGGTGTCGGTTTCAAACGTATTTAGTTCTGGGGAATATCCGACTACTTAGATCAGAATGTCTACAAAGATTAGAGTCCTGGGCTCTATTCTCCGTGCGACACCACTGGTTCGTATCTCTGTGACACCACACGCTTATTAAAAGAATGTAAACATTATCGGTGTCTGCGTATAAATATTTATCGCACTTTATATTATGCTTCGGTGCCAGTTAGTTATGCATTCTACAAATAAGAGATTATATATGAAACATAAATTGCATTTATTACTTTAGATTAATTTACCACTTTACGAAATTAAAGCCAAACCTGCTCCCTACAGGCGGAGTGTTTATAACACCTCTGCACTCTTGGACTATTATAACAACAAATACCTTCTTGACTTGATTGTTGTGGATGAACTCTGCAACCTCGTGGTCCTAGATGAAGCAACAACTAATAGGAATGTACCCCGGAACAGCTTATTTCCAAAAGTATCTATAAAACTCTACCAAGGCTAGTTTATTTTTCTCTAGCTCCCCCCAAATACAGACCGGAGGGGAATCCTTGAAAACAAGCTCTTTCAGAATATCTTAGAGTGTTTAACAGGACAATAGACCAACCAATGTCTCCCTGTCTAGCAATTATTATTCTGGTTCAAAAGAAAAATATTGTAACATTCTAAAAGGGGGCCATAAGTAAGACATGTCAATTAAGACCCTTGGTTCTTTCGAGTGCAAGTCTTAAACCTATTTTGTAGGATGGTGGGCGAGATGTTGAAAGGCGTGTTGTGGCTTCACGACCGACCAAAGTATCCTTCCATGTCAACAAGAAAAGATGAATCACGGAAAACGTAGATGGCGCTAGCTATTGGACAGTTCTTGTGGAAAAATCATACATTTGGAAATATCAGTTTTCTCGAGAAAGAGTGAGATTTTTATGTTAACATGTTCAACACCCCTTCTAAGATAATGTACTAATGTTTATTAATTGTTAAATTTTCTTTATTTTTGTTTTGAAGCTGGCAGTTTTCTATTGAAAATGTCAATTTTATCGATATTTGATCACTGTTAAAATTATAGAGTAGGTGTGTATATAAAAAGTATAACTTAATCAACATGCTTATATTCTTGAACAAACCGTTTCCGAAAAGAAAATTGCAAAACAAGAAAAATTATTGAAGATAGCCGTTTGTTCCCATGGCTCTGCATGTCCACGCCAAATGAAAAGGGACAATCGCCTTAAGATAATTTAATAGAAAACATGTGTTACGTTTCACCAACAGGACAAAAACCAAAATGGTGATATTGATATTCCTCCTTTTCACAGTTATGAGCTGACAGTTCGGTGTTGTCAAATAAAGTTAGTTTGTAAATCGTGCGCTGGTGTAATAATTTGATTCAAAACGTTTTTATCACATAGGCTTACACTTAATAACTGTAATGGCTCGAAGAATGTTAAAGATGCGTTGGTAAAATATAGATCCAGCCCAGTCTGATGACTTACAAAATTGAGTGGCGGTAGTCTCTTTTTAGCATCACGTCTTACTACCCGTTCTAGCTTTACGTAAATGTAATAATTATCTTTATGAGCTAGTAAAAAGTAAGGTTGAGTTTAAAAGAAGTCTAACCACATTTACGTGAAGAGAGTGGACAACAATTTAGTAAAAAGCAGCCCCAGTACACCCTACAAGGATTCTAACCCCAATCTCCTCATCATTAGCAGTCGAGTCTATTGTGAAAGTGATGCCTTAGACCATTCGGTCACCGAATAGGGTCAGTCTATATTCAAAATATGCAAAATTAATATTGATTTGAAGGTGACCTGGTGGTCTAGGGTTAAGGTGTCAGACTTCTATGCTGGCGGCCGGGGTTCAATCCTCGGTCCCGGCAAAGATTTATCTAATTACCAAACCCTTCCTTCACCTCTGACAAGACATCTTGTGAATGTGAGGAATGCCAGGCCTCCACCGTGGTTCGGATTTCACGTTAAACTGTAGGTCCTCCATTTCATCTCACAATCATCCTACCATTACACATTAGCTTAAGTGCGTAATACCCGAACGGGTAGTAAGACGCGATGCTAATAATAATAATAATAATAATAATAATAATAATAATAATATTGATTTGGTGAAAGTTGTGCCCTGCACCAGTGGACACGCGGACAAACGCGTTAGTCTCATATGGTCTAATTTTGCTGTGTAGGATAAGTTAAAGTTCTTGTACCAGGTGTAGGCCCGCTGTTTTTTCTTAAATGTTTCCCCATTACGCACAAACGCTTCCTCTTTAAATTATTGTATTTAACTCTAACCTATCCCGGTAGTGTAATAATACAAGTAGTCCGGATGGGTCGTAAGTTACATGAGCTCAAGATGTGAGCTAACAAGAACCTATAGTAATATGCACAAAGGTAGACTAGTTTGTGTGTTAGTGTTATGTTGGTGGCGGTCATAAAACTAGTATTAACTTCTGTAAAAGCTAGATAAAGGACCTTAAGCACAGATAACAAATAACTAGTTGCTGAAAAGGAACATAATACACCTTAATTTCAAAATAATTTGGATATAGTTAGCCAAGTATTAATATTATACTGTTATCTTTGCTTCGCAGCTTACTACCCTAAAGAGGTTATAGTAAGAACTGCTTAGGGCTAAGGTGTCAAAATTCTGTGCTGGGGGTCCAGAGTTCCACCCTCGGCCCCGGCACAGATTTATCTGATTTACAAGCCCTTCCTTCCCCTCCGACAAGACGTGAATTAATCACATCTTGTGAATGTGGGGAACGCCAGACCTCCACCGTGTTTCGCATCCCACTTTAAACTGTAGGTCCTCCATTTCATCTCACAATCATCCTACCATTACACATTAGCGTAAGTGCGTAATACCCGAACGGGTAGTAAGACGCGGTGATAAAAATAATATAATAAGAAGAGGACAGCAGGGTTGTTCTATAGGTGTGTAAGAGGCCTGCTATGGAGAGGAGAGGTGCCCTTGAAGTGTACGTGCTGTATTAGGTGTACTTGTACCCATTCTCACATATGCAGCAGAAACTTGGGCAAGAC
The DNA here is from genome assembly GCA_902151425.1 of Timema shepardi. Taxonomy (NCBI): domain Eukaryota; kingdom Metazoa; phylum Arthropoda; class Insecta; order Phasmatodea; family Timematidae; genus Timema; species Timema shepardi. The sequence continues at coordinate 68,539 of CABFVX010001148.1, read as the reverse complement.
ATAGATGATATGGCCATGTAAGGAGCATGGATATTATTAATATTATTACTAGCACCGTGTCTTACTACCCGTTCGGATTATACGCACTTACGCTAATGTGAAATGGTAGGGTGGTTGCGAGATGAAATGGAGGACCTACAGTTTAACGTGGGATCCGAACCACGGTGGAGGCCTGGTATTCCACACATTCACAAGTTGTGATTATGTGAAGGAAGGGTTTGGCAATAAATGTATACATTAAATTACGCTTTCATTGATTTGTAAATATTTTATTATTTATTTCACAAATCCTGCAAATGTTTTCTTCTTGAATTAGAAACCTTGGATGAGTATGAATTAAGGGTGGAGGATGAGGCAGAGGTTAATATCCGCTAATTTTAGCATTTAAACGCACGTGACCAATATTCATACTTCCAAAGGGTGCGCCACGGGAAAGAGGGCATTGGCATATGAGGGGAGGAGGGTCGATCTTCCATGAGGACTATTTATTTAGTGTGCATTACAAATGGAGTCTAATTATATCACATGACACGTGCAGAGTTACAAATGATTAAGTTTATTGAATTACTGGGGGGCTCGTATTTGATTGAGCTGATAGGTAGGGCATGTGGAAATACATCGTTATCGTGTATTGTGGTTAGATGGCTTGGATAACAAGTGAGTGGCCTTATCTTCCTTTATAATCGCAGGGACTAAAAGATGCTCTTTATTGTATATTCATTCAAAATTTTGATTATAATTAATAAGCACATATTATATCAAATATATTATATACATACATACGTACAGTACATACACAAATGCATAGATACATATATACACATACATACACAAATACATATATATATATACATACATACACAAAAACATAGACACATATATACACACATACATACAAAAATACATAGATACATATATACACATACATACATACATACACAAATACATATATATATATATATACATACATAGGCACATATATACACACATACATACACAAATACATAGATACATATATATAAATACATACACAAAAACACACACATATGTACACACATACATACACAAATACATAGATACATATATATACACATACTTACACAAATACATAGATATATATATATACATATATACATACATACACAAAAACATAAACACATATATATACACATATATACATACATACATATGTATACATATATATATATATATACATAAGGGTCTCTTATGACATCTAGAATGACTACTAGATTTGCTTTCAAATATTTACTTGCCAAGTAGTTTTATCATCAGCCGTCACTTTTGATAGACATTACTAATACTTATAAAATAACATTAATTATATGGTCAAATATGATGAATTATGGTCACAAAAAGTTTTTTTTAATTTCTCAAAGGTCCTTTATGTGAAATTGGGTCTGTAGCAACAATAAAAAATTTAATATAAATAATCTTTCTCGCTATTTTTACTTAAGAAAACTTGATTGCTATTGAATTTAAGATCCATACAATATACATATGCTAAGAATTATTTTAAATATTAAAATCTGCCTCGGCAATATAGTCCAATATCGCACATTAACTCAAATGTGCCTAAATAGTTTATTTAACTTTCCCATAAAACTTTTTTTAGAGTGCACAGTAACTTTAGTAAATAAAAAGTTCAGATTTTGAATCTCCTTATGAACACATTTTAATAGTTCATGATATTATCAGAGACTCATTGAATGAACTTTAATATTTTCTCTTCAATATTTTCTATTTTATTATTGATTTTGATAAATGGTATTGATTTAACAATCATTTGACCAGCATCGTTTGACACCCAGATTAAATGTCAAGATTGTCTATACTCGTTGGCTGGATACAGTAGGCTGTAGTTTGAGTCCCAGTTGGGTGTGCTAAGGCTAATTTGTCCACACATATGAGTGTACATTTACTCTTAACTTCACCTTAATCTCCATCCCTTTAGTGTTGTGCGAATAGCAAAATATCACTAAAAAAACTCACCTGACCACATGTGTGACTGTTATAATAGGGTCTAGTATTTAAATACAAACTTTTTTTTGTTGGTGCGTTTTACAACCCATTTGGGCTATAGACACATGTACTAATTACGCTAATGTGTTAGGGATAAGGAAGGTTGCATTTTAAAGGAATTGTGCCAGAATTTGATTGGAAGGAGAGTGAAAAACTATTTATGAAAACCATCTACAGTATACCCGACCAAGATTCGAACCCCGATCTCCTTATCATTGGCAGTCCAGTCTATGACGAGCGTAGACCCATAAACCCTTCAACAACCGAGGTTGCTTGTATATATATATATATATATATATA
>CABFVX010001148.1:30121-66146 GCA_902151425.1 Timema shepardi | reverse complement strand
ATATATATATATATATATATATATATATATATATATATATATATATACACCACGATGTTCTACTACCTACCACTTGTTCAGGCTATATGCCTACTTATATGGTTTACGCCAAAGTAACGTAAGTAACTGTTACTTTAAAGGGGTAAGGATGAGGGAGGGAGCATTTTAAGAGGTAATCTACCTGCATTTGCATGGAAAGAGAGTGGGAAATCATTTAGAAAAAACTACTCTTAGTAGACCTGACCGGGATTTGAGCCCTGATCTCCCCATTATTGACAGTGTAGTACGTTATGAGAGTAGGACCTTAGAGTTGGACCACCAACAAATGTTTTAAATTCAAAATGTATATGGCACATTCACTTTCATTATACAACTGTATATTAAATATGATACGTTTCGTATCATCCAAAAAAGGGTTGCGCTTTCTTGAGGCAGATTTTTTCATCCAAACATCCTCAGTTCTCACAAGATTGTAAAAATATATATACATGGACCACCTGAAACTGGTTTGATGTTCATTTGTCGGGCACGATCCAAAAATTAAATTATTAAAAACCCATCAGTCACAAACTGCCATGTCGTAGAGATATGTCATAAACAACAGCATCAGCAATAACAACACCACCACCTTGAGTGAGTCACGAGAAGAACTCTCACAATGGAATCATATTAGGCAGGTTCAATGAACCTCCTGGCTTTTTATGGTATCCTGGTTAACATTTTAACAGGCATTACATCTCCGAGCAGTTTGTCGAATGGATGGATGGATGCTGGCTGGATGGATGGCTGATAAAATAGCATTTAACATCTAGCTCGCAGATATGGATAAACAAACCTGTGTTGGTGAATGGTTAGGACACGTGACTCTTGATCTGAAAGCTATGGTTTGATTCTCATAGGAGAAAATGTAAGTTACCATCGTTTTCATTTCTCTTTTTCAGATGAACCCATACCCGGTGGGCACGTGGTAATGAAGACCAAACCATCAGTCTCATCTTGTCTGCTCATAACTTGTCTTCCGATATTATATGTTAATAATTTTCACTAACTCAACCTAACTAAACCTAATATTCCATTCTAAAACAATTAGAGGTTTGGGCTAAACCGGTTTTTCACTTGTCCATTTCATGGCTCCGGTTCAAAAACTCGTTGAGTTCATGAATTAGGCAGCGTTTAGATTTGTTCAGTTCATGAACTAGCCAGTACATAAACTGGTTAGTATAAGCAAACTCATCAACCGGTCGAGTTTTTGACTGGTCTTTGAATGTCTAAGCGAATAAGCCAGTTCGTGGAATGGGCAGACGCTGTCCTAATTCATGAAATGGCCAATTTCACTTTTGGGGCTAACTTATATCGTATAGTCCTATTTAAACACAAATAATTTAAAAAAAAATCATTATTATCTGAGTTTTGTGTGATTGCCATAGTATATATGTTATTTATTATATACTTATAAATATAAACTCCATGTTGTGAGCCCACAAGCGAGCTATACCGACCAAGCGGCTGCCACAATTAGTGATGATAATGCCAACATCAGATACATTTTAGAAGCGTGGGGACAAAGCCCAGGACCTCCGGTTCTGTAGCCAGGAACTCCCACACTTGACCATAGAGGTGGTCATATATATATATATATATGAGAAATGACTCAGGCATTCTCTTTGTAGAGATAATTCACTTCCATAATTCCACACGTGTGTATATATATATAATTCCACACGTGTATATATATATACTACAAGGACACGTTTAAAAAATATATTTCCAGAAAATACAAACATTTAGAAAAAATCAATCAAGTTTTATTTAAGATTTAAAAGAAAATTATATTTTAATCACTTATTACAAAATTATTTGAACACAATATTATGATTTTATCGATATTAATATTAATAAAAGTGACCACTGTGGATCCCTTGATTTGATGTATGAATATATTAACGGGTTTTGATTAACTTTTCTAATCGTCGAATATTATCTATAGCACTGTGTTTCTACTAAGGTCCAATTTTCATAGAAGGATCCTTTTATTGACAGCTAGAAAAGCTACTAGATTTATTATTATGTATTCATACGTATAGTTTATGTGATCTGCGGTTCTCACTTTTGTTTAAAATTATCAATACCTATAAAATAAAATTATACAGTAAAAAAATTTTTTTTAACAAAAATAAAGGTTGTTCTTTCTAAAATACCCTTTCTATAAATAATGTGGCTGTATCTTTAGTATCTTGCGAAATATGTTAGTTCTTTCTAAAATACCCTCTCTATTAATAATGTGGTTGTATCTTTAGTATCTTGCGAAATATGTTAGTTATTTCTACAATACCCTTTCTATTAATAATGTGGTTGTATCTTTAGTATCTTGCGAAATATGTTAGTTCCTTCTAAAATACCCTTTCTATTAATAATGTGGTAGTATCTTTAGTATCTTGCGAAATATGTTAGTTCCTTCTAAAATACCCTTTCTATAAATAATGTGGTTGTATCTTTAGTATCTTGCGAAATATGTTTTCTCTACAGCGGAAATAAAAGAACAGGTAAAAAGTTACGTTTGACTTTTCAAAAAAAAAGTTAAGTAGGACCGCAACACCTCAAGGTCGTGTGTGTGTTCATCTTCACGTTGCTACCCCCCTCTACTCCTCTTCCCGGTTCACAAGCATTTCGAAGTACAGCCAAGAACAACGGAAGAAAGGTGGTGGGGGGACAGCGGACTTTCAAGTTTCCTTTTGTCCTTTCCAAAATGACAGGTACTCAACTCCCTAGGTGTGACATTTCCTGACAACCTGACAAAAATTACCCCCCCGAGTCTTCCAACCTGGTTCTTTTTGGGAAACAAAATGTTCACTTTATTAAAGAATGTTTCCACATATTACGAACAAGGGAATACTTCTTTTTTTTTAAATAAAAGAGGAAGAGATACTTGATTTGTGAATGTACTGTAGGCCTACTTATTAAAAATGAACAATACCAGCTTGGCTCAATTTGTTTCTCATAAAAACCTTGGTGCATAATTATATTTGATTTTTAACAAAATCACCTGATTGAGTGTTTAAAGGTTGGATGAAAGACAGTGCGAGATAGAATCAGTATTTTCACAGTTTAAATAACTAAACAAAATGATAACCTAAACAATTAAAATATTTGTTTAGTTTGGTTGGATGTTAATAGTATTACTAGCATTTTTTTAAATACTTGACATAAGAAAATTGTCACTGGGAGATCGGGATTCGAATCTCGGTCGGGTTTACCAAGGGTGGTTTCTCCCAAATGGCTTTACACTCTCCCTCCAAGAATCCGAGGACACTGCCTCTAAATTCAACCTCCCTCATCTCAATTAGTACATATTATTATGCGTAAAACCTGAACAGGTAGTAAAACGCGATGTTAAAAGCAAGTTTTTAAACGAAGGTAAAAAAGCCTTGTTAAAATTCCACGAGGTCAATATGTGTAGAAAATTAAATTAAACATTTTTACTTCAGCAATAATTTATTGATTTGGGCACAAAATGAATTTATGTAGAAATTCAAAGAAATCTTTCGAGCATCAAGGGAACCTTTTAAACGTTTATTTTAAATGAATAGCTAGTTATTCAAAAGTGAGAAGATAGTAAGGGACATAAGAATGTTTGAAATAGTGTTAGCTATTTGTAAACAGATTCAAAACACACACACACACATTGGCTAAAACTAAATTTAATACTGAGTTTGTTAACCAGTTTGTTGGGGATAACTTTGTATTTTTACAGTATTGATAATTAAGGACAGTAGGTATAGAATCAAATACAACAACTTTTGAAAGAAACATGTATGGAGGTGTCAAATTAAAGTAGGAACTGTGCTATCTAATAATAATAACAACAACAAAAATAACTAAACATCTTATAATTGTATTAGGCTACAGTGACACAAGGAAAAAACCTTGGATTGTTTCTTACCCGGGCGCTGCTGCTATATCCGCAGGCCTAGCATTTTACAGAATCAAAGTGTACCTGCAAGATGAAACGTCCACGAGAATTTTTAGTCATCAAAGGAGGCAAGAGGGTGTTCGTGCTTGTAAAAAAATAGACAAAGAGGACGAAGCAGTCCGCTGCGTGGCGTAGTCCCAGATTGACCAAGATTAATTACATTTTGATGAGCGCTAGCTAGTGGTCCGCCCGTCAGGCCTTAGAAAGGAGAGAGAGAAGTCACCACCAGTTGCTGACGTTTGTATGATTGGCCTGTCTTCTTGGTCCACCCTACAACCATCAGGGCAGACATGCTTCACAGGGTCACCAGTAGCTCAGGAACACCAGTCCTTGTATTACAGGGTCACCGGTACCCATGAACACCAGTCCTTGTATTACATGGTCACCAGTACCCCAGGAACACCAGTAGCTCAGGAACACCAGTCCTTGTATTACAGGGTCACCATTACCCCAGGAACACCAGTAGCTCAGGAACACCAGTCCTTGTTTTACAGGAACACCAGTCCTTGTTTTACAAGGTCACCAGTACACCAGGAACACCAGTAGCCCTGAGAGCAGTTTTTGTATCACAGGAAACAAGCATCCCAATTACCAGTCTTTGCTTACAGTAAACAAGTATCTCAGAGACCAGTCTTTGTATCACAGGAAACAAGTATCCCAAAGACCAGTCTTTGTATCACAAGAAACAAGTATCCCAGAGACCAGTCTTTGTATCACAGGAAACAAGTATCCCAGAGACCAGTCTTTGTATCACAGGAAACAAGTATCCCAGAGACAAGTCTTTGTATCACAAGAAACAAGTATCCCAGAGACCAGTCTTTCTATCACAGGAAACAAGTATCCCAGAGACCAGTCTTTGTATCACAGGAAACAAGTATCCCAGAGATCATTCTTTGTATCACAGGAAACAAATATCCCAGAGACAAGTCTTTGTATCACAGGAAACAAGTATCCCAGAGACAAGTCTTTGTATCACAGGAAACAAGTATCTCAGAGACCAGTCTTTCTATCACAGGAAACAAGTATCCCAGAGACAAGTCTTTGTATCACAAGAAACAAGTATCCCAGAGACCAGTCTTTCTATCACAGGAAACAAGTATCCCAGAGACCATTCTTTGTATCACAGGAAACAAGTATCCCAGAGACCATTCTTTGTATCACAGGAAAAAAGTATCCCAAATACCAGTCTTTTTCTTAAAGGAAACAAGTATCCCAGAGATAGGTCCAATTTTATTTCATGAGTTAAAAACTCCTTAGATACCGGTATCCATTTTAAACGAAAATTTTAAAGAGTTGTTTTAGAAACAATTGAAATAAAAAAACTCAATCAGCCGTCAACCTTTTTTAATTTAATGGTAATTAACAAGCTATAAACAGTATTGAGGTATACTCATGTAATATCATAATAATAACAGTGATCAAAATTCATTAAATTGTTAAACATCTATGGCCTAGTACAGACAAACAAACAAACTTGAGGACGTACATAGTGTTATAAAAAAAATTGTTTGCTTTTGGGCCATATAAAACTTAAAGAACTACCATAATCTCTAAGCCAAAAATGTTCCCGCTTACAATATATTCTACTTAAATGAGAAAGTAAAAATTAGTTTCCATATTTTTCAGAAGACTTAACGTTCAACACAAAAGTGCTCGTAATTACTTGATTCAAATTAACGTGTAACGTTGGATACTCAGGCTAAGGCGGTAATCTCATCTGATTGTGTTTAATTAAGCCGGTTGAATGTTTCTATACCTAAATTGATCTAAAATTACCGGGTGTATTCATGACTGACGAGAGAAAACTGCATCTTACATCTTACATCTTAATAAAAAGCTATTTTAAAATTTTAAAATCCGCCTTTGAGATGCATTCGGACCTGCTCCCGTCCGCCTATGTTAAAAATGTCAGATCTCTCTGCGTGCCGTAGATTTGGCTGGGTATCGCACACAAACAAACACACAGACAAACACTTACTTTTATTACTACAGAAGATAGATTTTATTTTTTCAGGTATTTAACGTGCACTCTTTGAACCGACTGATTGTACCAGCACACGAGAATTTCTATGAGCAAGAAAGAATGAGCCTGCTAATTTTGCCGGGTGAGGTATTTTCATATATCTCACACATTTGACATGGGACTGACGTCTTAACTTCACCTCCGAAGGAAATTATGCTCTGGATTTTTATCACTCAAGAAAAATCTGTCGACCTAGGCCCCACAAACATGGGGTTCTAAGGTGAGCACTTTACCCCAAGATCACTTAGGTAGCCTTCTGATCTTCCAGAATCAAATTAGAACAGGGTTTAGCACACTGTATAGGCTAAGGCGGCGGTTCCCAAACTTTCTCGACTCGAGAACCCCTTTCCCAAACATCCGAGCTGCACGAGCCCCCTGGTAAATAATATCCATAGCCACTCACTTAATTTTATACCTAATTTATAAAATTTAGCTATGAATTGTAATCAAAATGTGTAATACCTTTAAATTAACCTACAATAGCTCGGTAGGTACTTTGGGGGATACCCCACCAAATATAATGGAATAATATTGAAATTTCTTGAGTACAAGCTCAAATAATTAAACATTTGTTTTAAAAATTAAAACTGAAATTAAATAAGCAATATACTTTATTAATATAATCTTATCTTTACTGTCACAATATTATCACATTTTACATGCTTTTTTAAAAGTGATACTGGAAATTCCTGCATTAACATAACTGAAATACTCTCTTTTGATTCCAAAACTCCATGCCGATTTAGTATTCAACATTGTTAACAAGTTTTAACAGCTACTCCCCTCTTCACGTGACTTAGTGAGAAGGATGCTCTTGCTTTGAATGGCACAGAGCTTTATAGTCAGGAACCACAGACAATAAATAGAGTCTCAAGTCACTTTCAGCATTGAGCCTGTTTCTGTATTTATTTAGTAAACAGGCATATGAAGAAAATGTTTTTCGTTCAAATACGTAGAAGAAAATGGTAACAAAGCTGTAATAGCATTATTCTCCAACAATGAACTACTCCTTTAAACTTAACCAGAAATAAATTAGTGACAAAGATGTATAGCTTTTCTTCAAAATCAGTGGAAATTTCAAGGAGCTGCTCATTTTCAATCACGCTTAATGTGGAGGATTTTAAAACTGTTGTCTCTTCCAGAGGATTGTGAATCCAATTGTTATTATTTTACATTGGCTGGGAAATATTCTCTGAAGATTTTTCCAAGTCCCTTCAATTGTTATATAACCACGTTATTTATATTTTCATCCAAAAAAAGCTAATTTTCTACCATGAGGTCGTGAAGTGTATCAAAGCACTCCGTTTGATCGCTCATTAAACATGATTTCCAAACTTTTTTTTATGAACGACTCGATACGGTCTTGCACAGTAAAAACTTTAATATTTGACCCCTGAAGAGAGAGGTTTAAACTGATCATTTTTGAGAAAATGTCTGCAAAATAGACCATCTTTGCTTTGTGAAAGGGATGGTTGGTAAGAAAAATGAGAACTTAGTGTTTAAGTTCAAACAATCTTGTAAGAGTTCTACCTGGAGATAATCACCTGACTTCAGTGTGAGATGATAAACAGTTGTAAAGGCTTCCCATTTCATCACAAGGTGCTTAAAAAAGTCACCATTACAGAATTATTTTGGCGAACCCCAGTTTGGTAACCGCTGGGGTAAGGTATAACATATAAACACGCCGGTAGGCATGCGGTCTAAATGTCAAGCCCACTCAGTGGGGCTTGAATCCTGGCTTTCTGTGATAAGTGTTTTTTTTTTACAAAACTACTTCCCAATCTCCCTCCTAACAAATGCAGGTGCATTTATTATACATTTTACCATATTTAAATCTACCACATAAGCATCTAGTCCGAACGAGTTCAGGGAAGTGGTGTAAAAAAATATATATATATAATATTATAAAGTGCATTTTTACAATAATTATGATAAAAAAATTCACTAACCTAAATGGCAGTTATGTTAGGAATATATATTTAGAAAGATCAAACATAATTTTTTGCGTTCAATAATGATAACATAATAATATTATTAGTTATTTTGTAAGTATTGATAACATCAATCAAAAATGACAGCTTAAGATCACATGATTTGACGTATGAATACGTGAAAATATAACCAGTAGCCTTCGTAGCTGTAGAATAAGATTCATCTAGTGAAAATTGGGCTGTGGACGAATGGCACTAAATACATTATTCAAAATGTCCGTTAAAGTTGTCGTTACGCCACTCTTACGCGCGCCTGTCCAAACTTTCCCTCGTCCGTCTGTCCGTCACATCGGTCCAGATGTGAGAGGCAAGAATCAAGTGGCACGGCAGCAGTAAACTAATCTAATCTGAGGGTCAAATCAATCTTACCAACTGACCGGCTCCATCACCACTGACTCTATTTAACAAAAACACGTGGACTTATCGATAAGATACGAGGTAGGCTGATTGAGGAGGAAGCAACGACCAGCCTCGGTGGGTCCAAGGTAGTGATTTTCAATCTTTTTCGACACGTGGCACACTAAACAAGGCACTAAAGCTGTCAAGGCAGTTTTTTTAAGTGGGGATTTTATCAACAAACTAATATTAATATTGTGCTTAATAGCTCAATTGCTATAGATTCATTTTTTTTAATATGTTGATCGTGGATTTAAAAAGATTTATTTTTATTCTTAAAATTTATCCCCACTTTTTTTTGTGTGTAGCACAGTGTATTACTACCAGTTTGGGTTGAAAACAATTTGGGAAAAATCACCCTCAGTACACTCGACTGAGATTCGAACCTCAATCTCCCTGTCATTGGTAGTCTAGTCTACTGCGAGAGTAGCGCGTTAGACCCCCGGCTACCGAAGATAGTGTTTCCCTTATTACCTTCCCACAAACTCCCGTGGCACCCTTGTTGACCCCCTTCGTGGGACCCCGATGGAAAAATTATTTTCTAAATCGTTACTATCACATACATACAGTATATTTATTTTTGTCTCCCCATCTTAGGCCTATATTACTATTCGTTCGGGTTACACGCATATGAACTAATTATGCTAATGTGCTAGGGATGAGAGGTGGAATTTATAGGAAGTTAACCCGCATTTGCATGGAAGAAGTGTGGAAAACTATTTAAGACAAGCCCTCTTCAAAACGCCTGGCCGGTATTTTAACCCCATTCTCCCCTTCATCGTCAGTCCAGGCTATTGTGAGAATGACGCCTTAATCCATGCACCCACCGAAGCAGGCTACTTTCACAATAGACTAGGCTGCTGATGAAGTGGAGAATGGGGTTAAAATACCGGTTAGGTATACTGAGGGAGGTTTTACACTAAATATTTCCTAATCTCCCTGTACACAAATGCAGGTACATTTCTTCTCAGGCTTAACGTCCTTATTTCTAGTCCAGAGAAATGAATATATGTGGATAGCCCGGTCGAATTGCAAGAAGCTTTGCACAAAAACATCAACGACCTGAAGGGGGTTGGTTAGCTATTGTGAGATCTAAAAGGATCAGCTACTTGAAGTGTCCACTCTCCCTCCACGCAAATGCGGGCTCACTTCATCTAATTCAACCTTCCCAATTCCTAATCCATTAGCGTAATTAGTACTTTAAGCGTATAACCCGAACGGGTAGTAAGACGCGGTGATAATTATTATTACTTGAAGTGGACTCTGACCTGAAAGGCCAGGGTTTGAGTCCACGGAGAGGTTAACTCACGTTGGAGAGCACGTGGACTAAACGCACAAACTCATCCAGACAAGCTTTCCGATGACAAGGAGGTCGGAGCTCAAATATGAAGGTGTTTCTTTATTTAATAGTTTGTCTTTCTTTCTCCGAGCACCTTTCTTTATCGTCTACCTTCATCATCCCGCCCCTATCATTGCAGTTAAATGTGGATAACCCACATGTTTTACCTCAGTATGATCTTACAATTAATTTATAGTGAAATATTTGTTCAGCTCCATAATATTCACATTTCTCTCTGAGCAACTCCATTGTTCAGTTGTTAGTGTCTGTCTAACCTCTAGATAATTGATAGTCCTTGGTTTAACTCGTAGCACGGCCTAAAAATGTATCTTTGATGAAATTTAGTTCTTTCTTTCCTTGTGATGATTTAAACTGGAGGATTGAAAGATACGCCAGCTCTAGTGTTGAACTAGTTTGTAAGTCGAGAGCCAATATAATAAATTTGTTTGGTAAAATCCCGTTAAATTTCTTGATGTGACTAATCTCAGTGATTTAAATTATATAATATAATGTGATATAATCATGAGGAGAGTAATAAATAGCTTTACGAACATTTTCTCTTGAGAAAGGGAAAACAAATGAGAAAATGGAGAAATACATTCTCTAGTTGACTAGTTCGAGTTCAAATTCCAGCCTCCTTGAGTAGGACGAGTCTCTTGGACTTGCAATTTTATTGGCCCTGGAAATAATCCATTAAAATAAACTAATCACATTTTTTTTTTACAAAATACGAATATATTTTCTGGATGTATTTGTGATCCACACACTCCGTAAATTCCGTACCGTTATATTCCTTAAGTCCTCAAACACCCTAAATGTCCTTAATCAGGTTATTCGTTAGCCAATGAGAGTATTTAAAAAATACGTGAGATAAAACTACTTCAGAAAATTCTATAAGAAAGATACATATTTACACAATTTTATGATTTTTTGATCATAAGTTTTAATATGCTTATTATATAAACAAGGTTGTTTTACCTACAATTCTTTTTAATGTACTATTTTATATTATTCATTATTTTTGGACCACTGCTATCAATATTTAAAATTTATTTCAACAATTTATTGATTAATTTCTTACAATATTAAATTTTATTTTTAGGTTTCGTTTGTTTATTTTTAGTTAAAACTACGATAGCCTTAATGCATTACAAATAGGGTCCGACACCTTAGCTCAGTCAGTAGCGTGTCTGTCTACTGAGTTAATGGTCCCGGGTTCAATTCCTGGCATGGCTGAAAAAGCTATCATTGATCAAATGTGAGTTTCCTCTTTCACAGTGTTGGATTAACGGCAGGTAGTTGGATGCTTTGTCTAGATTTAACTTATTTTTTAAGTCGTGTGCTGATATAATCCGTCCATTCAGAAAGTACGTGTTAAATATCTCTATTTATTAACTAAGCCTACTAATAAAGGTGGAAACTAACATACTATACTTTTAGAAATTGACGACATACGTTATCATTGGGATGTTCATTTAAATTCTCTCATCAATGTTAGTTTATTTGCCTTCTTGCGAGTGATTTGTTCTGCGTAGCTATACGTAGAAACAATCTTAAAAAAAAAAGTTAAAGTTGATCCAAATCTACAGGAATGCTACGAACTACGCACTTACGGATCAAGACTGTGTGTAGGCCTACAGTGCAGTCTGTTACTGTGAAGTCCATCTTTTCTTAGGGATACAGAATATGAAGACAGACCTTCCATTCGGTAATACTTTGTTTTAAGTAAGGTTTAATATCCAGTAATAATGCAAACCATAATTATTATAGTTCTTACTAGGAACAAGTAATATTTTGAAAAATAAATTATTTGGAATAATGTTGTCGTGAACGACACTCTCAATAACTTTCTGGGTTGTGAGTCCCAGGGTCAGGGTTTGACTAGAGCCTCAGCCGGGTGCACTAAGATTGTAATTTTATCCTCCGCCTCTACAGATAAATTCTGCTGATTTTTTATCAAGATGTATCATTTTATATCTTGTGCTAAGAAAATAATTCTAAATTGCAGATAGCACTTAAAGGGAATTAGATAGTAAGGTAAGGAAGGATTGCAAGCTAAGGTCAGTGATTTTGCAGTTTTTACAACCAAAATGTTTCATTTGCTAAATTAACCCAATATTTCGTCTGTTGAAACATAGAGTTTGATTTTTCTCTCATGGTAATCTCAACAATTCTTGAATAGGCAATCTGTCAGGCAGTGGCGTGTCGTGGGGAGTTGCAAGGGAAGCAGAGCTTGTTACAACTGTACTTGTGATATGTTCTCACCTACTTGGACCCTATTTGAACAATCGTACGTATATACTCTGCTCTGCATGTCTCACACGGGCATGTATTCTCCTCTATACCTGACCAATGGGAGGTGTGAACTATTCACAGGTACAGTTTGAACTAATGCTGCTTACCCTGGCAACACTTCACGACACGCCACTGTTGTCAGGGTTTGTCTTATAATTTAATGCTAGTGTACTCATGACAGATATTTAAAAACTGTTGATATCACCATACGAAGAAAATTCAACTCTATTTTTCTACTGGATATTTTTATTTGACCTTTCCTCGCAACCCCTTCCAGCCCGTCGCACGTAGCACTAAAAGAAATGTCAATAAAACAAGAATCTATATTACAATCTGTGGAAACTTTGCCTTTTTCGATAGAGTGGTGACAGGTCCTTTGCTCTGAGAGGCTGTGTTGACTGAGTGTGTGTGTGTGTGTGTGAACTCTTGGGGCAAACGTACACGACCCTCTCACAAAACATTGGCCAATTGAATGATGATAGCCAATAATCCAATAAAGAGCGCGCCTTAAATTAACCGCCGTCGACTTGAGTGATGCCTAGAGGAGGGGGAAGGGGAATAAGTGGAGGGAGATTTAGAGGGGAAGAGGTAAATATTTAACTTGGTTAAGAGGCTACCATCGTCTTTGAGAGTTAAGGTTGATATTTTCACTGTTGTTATCAAACACAAAACTTTGTTCAATGGTGGATGGAGGGTAAGGCAATAAAAGTATCAGTGTCTAGTTAATGACCGAGGGAAAAAAAATGTAATTAAAAATTGACACGGATCGGTGGGAGCGTGGATCATTTAGACTGGTCTGATGGTAATAATAATGCCAGGGTTCAAATCCCTACCAAAGACAGAAATATCGGGGCTCGATCTCTATCGGGGACAAGGAGTTTTTTTCCTAAATGGTTTTACACTCTCCTTCCACGCAAAAGTAGGTGCACTTCCTCTCAATTAAACCTTCCTAATCGATAAATTAATAGTAATTAGAAGGCCTACATAGGCGTAAAACCCGAATGGGTAGTAGGACGCAGTGCTAAAAAAAATCCAGTCATGTGTAATGAGAGTGGTACTTTATAAATAGACTCGCTTTTCTCGTTGGGGGCTCCACCCCCAAACCCTCAGTGGGTTTTCTTTGCAAGTGGATGAGAACTAATGTAATTTCAGAGCCCTTTTTTTTATAGGTCTTACCGCTTAGCCACAAGAAACCTCCAAATAAAGGTCCGCACCGATTTTAAGGGTGCTGCGCTGTTTTTAATTTTTTTGTGGGGTTAAAAATTAAAATTTCTAACTTTTTGAAATTTTCCCGTCGGTTGCATTCTAGAAATGATAAGTTTGCAAATTTCAAGTTTCCAACTTATCTGGAAGTGGGTAAACATTAATGTTAGTGAGTGAGTCAGCTATGTGGCTTTATAGTAGTATAATTTTTAATACTTATCCCTAAAAATGTAGGTACAAGTCTTCTAAGTTTGACCATTCATATCCCCACCCAATTAGATTAAAAAAGGGGTAAAAGAGTAGAGGGTAGGCTCTAAATTGTATAAATAATTTAAATATTTTTGTATCCATATTAGTTTGGTCCTAGAGAAGGTACTAAACACAGTTTATAAGTTGTCAAGCATTGTGTAGCACACAATTATTTTAATAGTCGGTAATACTTATTTCGTTGTTAAAAGCTTACAATGGGAAATCATCCTATTTATTATGTTAGAAATATGTTTTTATTTAATTTCTTGGAGTTTTTTTCCATACAAGATTATTATCAATAATAATTAATATTTGATCAATATGACCACCTTTATAAATTAAATTTCAACCCTATTCAGATCCCATTACTCAATACAACCAGTATATTAACTTCATGTGTTACAATTACATGAGCCCATCATTTACTTATAGAAAATAGTTATATAGAAATAGTCCAAGTATTTCCTGAATGGTTTTCCACTCCTTAAATGCAAATGTCGGTACTCTAGATTTTAAACATAAATTATAATTTTTATATTCCTTCCTCACTTTTTATAATATACGGATGGACAGAAAGGAGAAAAAAAACGTGGGGAAATGTTAAGCTCAAATATTACTGTTTTTTTTTATTTACCTCGTGAACTTATTAGATTATTAAACTGATTAGTTTTAAATCTACTTTAGAATAGTATTATTATTATTATTATTATTATTATTATTATTATTATTATTATTATTATTAACACCGTGTGTTACTACCCGTTCGGGCTGTACGCACTTACGCTAATGTGTAATGTTAGAGTGATAGTGAGATTTTAAATGGAAGACCTACAGCTTAACGTGGGATCCGAACCATGGTGGAGGCCTGGCATTCCCCACACTCACAGGTTGTGATTAATACACGTCTTGTCAGAGGTGAAGGAAGGGCTTGGTAACCAAATACATCTGTGCCGGGACCGAGGATTGAACCCCGGACCCCAGCACAAAAGTCAGACACCTTACCCCTATACCAACAGGTCACCTACTTTCGAATAAAGTGACTGATTGCTAAATAATAAAATGGCTAAAACGTTTTATGACAGAATTTTGGTCAATTTATTAAGCCAGTTGTAACATAAAGGTTTTTTAGCACCACGTCTAACCATCCATTCGGGCTATATACTTACATACTAATTATGATAATGGGCTAGATATGAGGATTTAGGCTGAATTCAGAGGATGTTTACCTTCATTTTTGTGGAGAAGAATGGAAAACCATTTAAGAAAAAACCTCAGTGCACCCGATTGTGATAGAACCCTAATCTCATCGACCAGTCCAGTGAAGGGCAAACCTTTTAGGGAGAGGGCTAAAATAAAAAATAAAAAAGTCTTGTTGGCCAACACTGTTTATTAAAAATATACAATGGTACAGTTTACAAAACTATTGTACAACTAAGTTCTATTAATTATTAAAATGGATTTGTATTATAATGATGGTGACCTGGTGGTCTAGGGGTAAGGTGTCAGACTTCTATGCTGGCGACCGGGGCTCAATCCTCGGTCCCGGCACAGATTTATCTGATTACCTAACCCCTCCTTCACCTCTGACAATACATCTTGTGAATGTGGGTAATGCCAGGCCTCCACCGTGGTTCGGATTCCACGTTAAACTGTAGGTCCTCTATTTCATCTCACAATCACCCTACCATTACACATTAGCGTAAGTGCGTATAACCCGAACGGTTAGTAAGACGTGGTGCTAATAATGATATTATAATGATATCTAATTCTAATACAATGTGTGTGAATTCCAAATGCATTTTTTCTTGTTTTTCCTTATTTTTAATACTTTTTTATTGGAATTTGGAATCCTTTCACGGGCCGCATTGAATCTGTCTGCGGGTCAGATGCGGCCCGCGGGCCTTACTTTGCCCATCACTGGTCTATTATATTGCGAGAGTAGCATTTTATACCATCAGGACACAGAAGCGTAAACCTAAAGTATCGAATGTTACTTTGTCTAAGGAACGGTTCTGTGCTAATTTTTATTGACAGGTCGTTTAAATTGTGTGTTCTGAAAATATTAAAAAAAAATTAAATACATAGTTGTTTGGTGGATAATTTTGCTTAAATGTATATAACTAAAAAAAAGTAATTAGTAAAATCACTGTAATTAACCTATAAAAAATTAATTACTCAAAACATAATATTAGTAACACTAATTTATAAAAAAGAAGTTATCTTTATTATTTAAGATAAGATCTAAAAATCAAACCATAAATGTCCATATTCGTATTTATATATGTGTTTTATTTGTTTATTTACGGGTAATGCATTTAATGCCAGTATTGACCACCCTGACGTTAAATTTATTGGGGTAAGGATTAAGACAGTAATGTTAAAACAAATTAAGACTGATTTGGGTATAGGAAGAAAACCATTTTAATAAACCAAATTAGAATTCATGTCACCTACCTCTTTGTCATGAACAAACCGGCTGAATGTTGTCTTTATCCGCAGGATGACTAGTGGGCGTTAGAGTAAAATTGTGTAAAAAAACACATGAATATGCCGGGAAAATAGGAAAAATTAACGATAAACAATAAGGAATCAAGATTAAAAAAATATGAAATAGGAGTCACATTTAGTAGGTAAACATTTAAATAATTTAAGGGTTTGTTCATAAGAGAAAGTAGACTTAAGTAGATAAAGTTTCCCAGTAAAGGTAAACACTACACTTATCTCAGTAGAGCATTATTATAATATAATCCCTCCACACTCCTTTTAAGACTATACTACAACTAACTTATATCAGTAGGACAGTATTATAATATAATCCCTCCACACTCCTATTACTACTATACTACAACTAACTTATATCAGTAGGACAGTATTATAATATAATCCCTCCACACTCCTATTACTACTATACTACAACTAACTTATATCAGTAGGACAATATTAGAATATAATCCCTCCACACTCCTATTAAGACTAACCCACAACTATATCAGTAGGACAGTATTAGAATATAATCCCTCCACACTCCTAGTAAGACTAAACCACAACCATATCAGTAGGACAGTATTAGAATATAATCCCTCCACACTCCTTTTAAGACTATACTACAACTAACTTATTATCAGTAGGACAGTATTATAATATAATCCCTCCACACTCCTATTACTACTATACTACAACTAACTTATATCAGTAGGACAGTATTAGAATATAATCCCTCCACACTCCTAGTAAGACTAAACCACAACTATATCAGTAGGAAAGTATTAGAATATAATCCCTACACACTCTTAGTAAGACTAAACCACAACTATATCAGTAGGAAAGTATTAGAATATAATCCCTCCACACTCCTAGTAAGACTAAACCACAACCATATCAGTAGGACAGTGTTAGAATACAATCCCTCCACACTCCTAGTAAAACTAAACCACAACTATATCAGTAGGACAGTATTAGAATATAATCCCTCCACACTCCTATTAAGACTATACTACAACTAACTTATATCAGTAGGACAGTGTTAGATATATAATCCCTCCACACTCCTAGTAAAACTAAACCACAACTATATCAGTAGGACAGTATTAGAATATAATCCCTCCACACTCCTAGCTAGATTAAACTGCGTATATAATTTCTGTTTGGAGACCACTGTACCCGAAGAGCCCGGTTTTGTGGGTGGAGGATTTGTTGTAAGGAGGGGACAAGGGGGGCGGGGGTCAAGACACACGATCTGCCGACACGATAGCCCCCTTCATGACGTAGTGCCTGTAATTATAGGGTTCCTATACTGGCCAGGCCTCCAGGGCGTATGTGAGATATGTTACCAACGATCTCACGAGTGCGACGAGGATGGAGAATATCTACAAAATGTAATACTAATGTTTTTATTATTACGATTTATCTTTTTTTCTTCTTTAATTCTATCCCTTTTTTTATGTATAGACAACTAGGAATATTTTACCAGGTTACAATGCTGTATATGTAGAGAATGATTAAATAGGTTATAATTTATTTGACACCCATTAGCTTGTCAATAGGTAATATTTCCGTGTTCCGTTTTAAATTGAATACATTAACCAGCATCCAAATAAAATTTGCGCTGTATGTTAAAGTTTTTATTATATTTAAACCACTTTCAAATAATTGATATCAACACACAACTTGCATATTGACATTGAATACATTAACCAGCATCCAAATAAAATTTGCGATGTACGTTAAAGTTTTTATTATATTTAAACCATTTTCAAATAATTGATGTAATCACACTACTTCCATATTGACAGGTACTACTGCAGCATATACTGATCCTCAGCATAAGATATTATATAATCTAGTATTATAAAATTGAGAACTCCTTGTTCCCCATTCGGATTGCCTGTATTAGCTACGCTAATTTAGAAATTAAAACCAGTTATGAAAACTATGCACTCATAACCCAGCTACCCGCCTCGGTGGCGTAGTTAGCTAACGCGCTAGTCGTGTTGAGCTCGACTGCTGAGGACGGGGAGATCGAGGTTCGAATCTCGGTCGGGTAAACTGGGGGAGGTTTTTCCTAAATGGTTTTCCACTATCCCTCCACGCAAATGCGGGCTCACTTCCTCTAATTGAACCTTCCTAATTCCTAATCCATTAGCGTAATTAGTACTTAAAGCGTATAACGGGTAGTAAGACGTGCTGCTAAATAATAATAACCCAGCTGGAGCTCTATCCCCAGATTCATCAGTTGCTTCACTTAAGTACAGTGGCTATGATAAAGAGAAACCGGCATGAACCAGATGGTATTTGAATATACCTTAATACCTTAGTGGTATTCTGGTAGCTGATACACTTTGTTAACATCATTTTAAAATACTACAAATAATTCACTGTTGAAACTTTAGTGAGTAGCTAGTCCCACCCCATAGATAGCACCTATTTTAGGTAAGTAGCACAGCTCGAAACAGATATCACAACGAAGTGCAGTTTTTAGTGTATTTTATTTTATAAAACAGTGGAGTTTAGACTAGTCAAACTATTTAATAATATTTTTTTAAATACAGCACATTTGAAAAATAATTATTTTAATAAGAAAATAACCACTAAACTAATCCTAATTTTATTTTTATCAAGGGAAGAATACATAAAACCCCACTTAGAACTTATTTATGGTTTTAGCCCAATCTTGTACCTAATATCCCAGCTAACTAGTAGAAATTTGGGCTCTTTAAAAATAGAATGGGTGAATGGGTTGCTCTCAACACGAATTTTATACCGACGGATACATTTAATAAATGGGCCCGTACTTTAGAATGTTACTATTAGTTGTCATTGTATACATGTACAGGTAGATTGACCACAATTCATCTAGGTGGTCTACGGGGTAAGGAATAATTCTTATGCGACTGAAGTGCCCCGAAACTGAAATTAAATTATTGTTTGGTGATTTGACCTATTAGTTGATATAGGCCTACTTTCTATTAAATATATTTCAATATTTCAGGGATATGTATGTTTATAATTTCATAAAATTGATGTAATATCCTGAAAGTATTTACTACTATGCTCTTTACAATTAGACGTTAATCAAACTTGTTATACTTCTTTACTAAATGTTATGGTATCCATGTCATATACGAACACTAAATGAGAGCGTTAACTTGACCGGGGCAGGGGGGTGTAGAGCTATTTATCAACACGGATTCTGAGGACCTACAAGTTTGAGTGTTTAAGGTGGGAGTGTAGGGGATACGAGAAAAGGTCAGTATTTTTGAAGTTCTCATTTAAAACCTTTTTTTTTGTCAAAAGAAATCAAATAATTTTTCAGTAGAATCATAAAGCTGAATTTTATTCCCATTGTGACCTTGACAGTTCTTGAATATCTGTCAAGAGTGTCTGAAATTTAATGACAACATTTTCTCTTAATTTAAAACTGTTTTTAAATAATTTTGTTATGATCATACAGATATTAAGGAACTGTTTGTATCACCATGGGAAGAAAATTAAAATATTTTCCCATTAAAGCAATATTTTATTTATTTTGGTCAAACCAAGTTTTGGTCGCACTCTTAAAAAGCTGAAATCATAGACTATTATACCACTTGTTATTTGTTATAAATATAATTAAAAAAGCTGAAATAATTAAATTGAATATGCTGATGATTCTTTATTCTGAAAAACCCCGTACATTTTCATACCACTAACCCAAAATTTGGTTAGTTGAAAGGTAGGGAAAATATTTTCAAATGTAAATGCTGTAATCATCTATTCCAGCTACGTTAAAAGTGTTGTCATGCGGATGATTTTTGATAGTAGACTTGTTTTCGTTTCATATGTTGCAGTTGAAGGAAGTACGAAGATTAGCAAGTATTGTAAAATAGGAAGGCAAAGTTTATTGAGCATATGTTGGACATAGTCAGCTGCATTTGAATACTATGGAGGATAACATACTTGTAAAAGTGGGAAGGGGACGGACAATAAACCATTATTGGACGATCTGATGGCGACAACGAAATATTGGAGTCACATTGACATGAAGTGTACAGCCGGAAGAAGAGATGACTGGTTACAGCAAGGCTAATAATAATATACATTCCGTTTTTAAAGAGTATTTCCTATTTGTTTGTTTCAATGGCTAGCTAGCTTCTATTGAAGAATATACAGCTATCTTGTGTGTGAATAGCACGTCAATGGATGTACGATAACTCATTTGTTTTTGTTATACTGTGATATGTATGTGAGGACAGTGACATAGTCGCGGGGTCCGGTAGCCTAAAGAGACTCAAGCTTCACCTTCCTCGACTAAAGACCTGAATATTACTGCCCGGTGACGGGGATGTTGGGACTTGAATCCTGATACGGGTGTAATTAGTGTTTTTTATTTAATAATTTACCACTCTCACTTCATGCAGACGGAGATTAATTTCCTCTCAATTCTCCCTCACGCTTCAGGCAGATGAGGGTGGATATCCTCTAAATTCTCCCTTACCCTTCAGGCAGATGAGGGTGGATTTCCTCTAAATTCTCCCTTACCCTTCAGGCAGATGAGGGCGGATTTCCTCTTAATTCTCCCTTACCCTTCAGGCAGATGAGGGTGGATTTCCTCTTAATTCTCCCTTACCCTTCAGGCAGATGAGGGTGGATTTCCTCTTAGTTCTCCCTTACCCTTCAGGCAAATGAGGGTGGATTTCCTCTTAGTTCTCCCTTACCCTTCAGGCAGATGAGGGTGGATTTCCTCTTAGTTCTCCCTTACCCTTCATACAGACTTTAATAAGACGTGGAGCAGATAGAAGAAACTTCACCAAATGATCAGGCATATTATATGTATCCATAATTTAAAATAAGCATTTTGGCCCTAAATTTGCCCTCTCTATCTCTCTCCCTCCTATGATTACTATAGTAGTCTCAATTTTTGTCCATAGAATGGTAGGAAAACTCCTACTATAATCGATGACCTCTTTGGAGACCATTTACTTCAAATCTCAATCAAAACATTCAGCCGGGATTCAAATCCCAACCTTCCAGTCACCATAAAACCAAACTATATTAGCCATGCATTTAGTCCACGTGCTTATCGATGTGGTTTATACCATCTTGTACCATTACGCAATGTTTTTCTTATGATATTATAATGTTTTAAATCCTATTGCGTTTGAATATTTAAAATAGCAACACCTAACATAAATACAATTGTTATTTACATATATATATATATATAGTCTACACTTAGCTTAATGGAGTTGGAATAAATACCTTTTTTTGTGACAAGTTTGATAAATTCTAGTCGAAATAAGCTATACTTAATATATAATTTTAGATTCAACCAAATTTTGTTATCTTATTTATCTTATAAGCCATATTTAATTCTTTGTTTAATACTCCACCAAATTTGACTGTCTTATATTAAGCTTTAATTATATTTTGTTTTATTTAAATAATCTACCTTCTGTTGATTCTGAAAAATATTCACTTACTTTTCATGGTTCTACAATCTTATAGGACCATTGTTTAATCCGCCAAGGTAAGGCTGCTACATTTTTAATGAAATATATAAAGATGCTTAAAAAACTACTTATAAAAAGTAATACTACTTATAATGGTACATTAAAAACCAACATAAAAAGAGTGTATTATAATTTAGAGGCAACACTTGGAGACGGCCAATAAAGAATCATAAATAACAAAGGAACAAGATAAGCCATATTGTCACTGAGGATTATATTAGAAAAACAAATAAGACGAGACAAAGAAGGATATATACATTGAAATTGTATTCACAGAAAAGGCTTTTGATAATGTGGAATGGATCAAAATGTTTGAAATTTTTGTGTAACTAGACATCAAGTACAATGACCGAAGGATTATTTACAATCCATACAAAACTCAGAAGGCAGTAGCTACAATGAATTATCTATCATAAAGTAGAAGTTGAAAATAAGAAAATTAGTTAGAAAAGGATGCAAACGATCTCCTATGATCTCCAACGCTTTTGTAAAGCAGGTATTATCGGAATTAAAATAATAAACTAATAATGGAATTAGAACGGTAGAACTAGTCAACACGCTTTAATTTGTTGATACTTTTGGAGTTGTTTATAAAGTGAATAGGATCCCCAAGAACTATTTAGGAGAATATACTAGATATTGAAAACTTGAGTTAATGTGAAGCTCAACTAAAATAAGACAAATCTTATGATATGTAGTAAACGGGACACAAAACAGATAGCGCTAGTTCTAAAAGGAGTAATGCTTCAGCCAGTAGCTGCAGTAAACCAATATGAAGATTGATGTCAAATTATTATGTCAACAATATGATATTACATTTAAGCATATCTCGTTGATAAATATTTATATTGATATATGTAAATCAATATCTTAAGTTACACTTTGTGAGCCTAGAAATTAGGGGAATGGTTTTAATATTGTTTAGGAATACGCTGCACAATAATTATCGGCATTAGGTACCAAATAAGCAACTTTACAGGATGGAAATGACCAAAGAGATGTGTGCCAAAAATGCAGTGGTGTTTCCAGGGTATGTTAAAACCGTACCTCCTCCACTCGGTTCCTTTTCGACCAATCATACAACGGATCTATACGCTGCACCTTACATAGATGATGTGTTTCTATTGATACCTGGCTGATGAATGGTCTACTGAGTGGTGAGAATAGCTCACAAATACAGTTTAAGTCTACGCTTTTTACTCTGGCAACATGCCACGCTGGTCCACTGCAAATTTTGGTCAAAATCAGAGGATCTTTTTTTAAATTTGCGACTAAATGGAACACTTATTTTATAAATTTCGCCCAGAGGGAGCGAAAAATGACGTAGTAATTCACCCAGTAATTTGAACTGTTACAAACCAGAAAAAAAAACTCTAAATGTAAGTCAAAGGACACGTCACATCCCAAATAGACCAGGATCCATTCGGAGTGTTTCTAAAACTAGCTTACAATAGCTACACGTACGTATTTTCTTGTTTTAATAACATAAACATAGGCTTATGGCTAGATATAGTGACACTACATGACTGATTCAAGTCAAACTTAAAGCTTCCATCTGTCTGTGTGCTACGAGTTTGGTAATTACTTATGTCATTCATTCAACCTCAAGCTACATCTGCAGCTCCTTACAGTTTAAACTAACTCTGATTAGCATGGTAACAAGCCACACCACGCCACTGGAAATTAAATTGTAATAGTTTAGTCGCCTATCCTCAAAAACAAATTCAAATATTTAATTTTATAAACATAAGAAAATCATTAAATAACATATTTAAAACACTGGTATTACTTCAACGTATGAAAATATAAAGCAAACCAAGTAGCCGGTTTTTTATAATTATTTTACCTAAAGAGTTAAAAACTACAGTCGGTTTTTTAAACGAAGATCCTTAGCTGACATTTGAGAAATTTATTAGATCTACTATCATATATTAATGCGTCAATTCATGTTAGCTGAAGCGGTTTTTATGATAGATATTATAAGTAACTAGAAAAACTACTAAATACATTAGTAAGATGTTATTTATATTGGCCGCAGTTTATAAAAGACGCTTTCTACGAAAATGCAACTATACTGATAGCATATTTAAATAATATAATGTATTTTGACTGTTGAAATTATAATTTTCTATGTGTTTAGCGTAGACATGGAAGTATTTAAGATTTGATTACGATTTTTAAGCTACAAACTGGTTTAACTCAAGGATTGTTTTTATTTGTGCACTTCATATTACTCCCATTCGGCCTATACGAATATTTACACTAATAAAGCAGAGATAAAAAGGTGAATTTAGAGTAAAAGTTCGTGCGTTTGCGTCAAAAACGAAGAAAAAGCCATTTATAAAAATCCTTCATCACACCCGACCTGGATTCAAAACCCGATATTTCCATCACTGTCAGTCTATTCCATTACGAGAGTGATGGCTTAGTCCGGGCTTTGGTCAAATATTTTCAGTGAAGAGCTGAATTGAGAATGTATATA
This sequence comes from Timema shepardi, assembly GCA_902151425.1. Classification (NCBI taxonomy): domain Eukaryota; kingdom Metazoa; phylum Arthropoda; class Insecta; order Phasmatodea; family Timematidae; genus Timema; species Timema shepardi. Next base: position 42,210 of record CABFVX010001148.1, on the reverse strand, counting down.
TAATAATGGTCCTTCAAATAAAAAAACAATCTTTGGGTAGACATATTTGTTATAATAAAAAAAACTATAAACAACGTTAAAAAAAATTGACAATGTGAAAATCAGACTAGCGAGTGTCCAATAAAACCCAACTTAAACAGAGAAATTCAATTTTTTCATAACTTTCACTACTCCAATAATGCCAGGTGTAAATTTAGTAGGTAGTTTAGATTCTTAAAACTATTGTATATGTTTTTATTAAGATTATTGAAAATGTTTGTTCACATACAGTATCAAATAAGTTGTTCCAAAAATATCCAGAACTATTAGAGCAAAGTTATAAATGTTTGAGAATTTGTCAAAATAAATACTATTGTGTACCGGGTGCTCATTTGAAAAATGTTCGTCAAAATATCTCAAAAACAGAAAAACAAATGTTTTAAATAAAAGTTATTTGTTTTTGAGGGGGAAGTAAGGTGGTAAGGCTGGTATGACCTTGGGTGGCGTTGATAAGGTCACGTTAAGGTCACGTTGATTTTTTAAGTGAAACTTCCTATTTTTACTACATATTCCTGTAGATCACATTGTGCCATTTTTTTATTTTTATTTATTATCAATCTAATTTGGCCTGGAATCTTACAATTTTAAATCCAGGCCTTATTTACATAGTATCAAAACATTTCCTATTATTATACATTATCCAATTTTGTTTAATCTAAACAGGTTTTGGCTCCTATAGTACCTATCACCAAGATACGATTTCATTCACGAGTTGGTCCACCCCGGGTATATTACTTCCCCGGTACTTTCCTCCACTGGTTTTTAGCATTTTAGGGTAAAATCTATCACTATAAATGAGCCTCACAGATTTTTGAGTCACTGGCACCACGCGCGGCCTTAGAATTTGGCCAATTCAAACATAACTCGGGAAGATACAAGTTTCTGTGTGTAAAATCGTAAACGAAACATTATTTTTACTATCAATGCCTGTTACAAATCCTTTAATTGTCTCGTTTTCTTTCTACTTTTAACATCCAATATTGAAAAATGGTTTACAGTCTGGAAGAGAGAACAGAATGGATTTTTCTTCATGGAGCCGAGGCTGAATGTGATCAAAGAACGGTAGCAGCATTCAACCAAAGACACCAGGATAAAAACGTGTAACATAGCTATGTTTTGGATATGGTTTCAAAATTTAAAGAAACTGGATCGGTCGTAAGCAAAAAAAAACGTACTGTGCGTACAGTATTGAGTGAATCAGCTCAAGAGGAAATGTTGGGCACTTATGTGGCAAAGCCCAAAAGTTCAGTGAGGGAAATGTCTGAAGCTATTGTGTATCAATTAGTTCGGTTCATAAGATATTAGAGTTAAATAATTTTCATCCGTTAAAAATTCAGGTACATCAAACACTAAAAGAAAATTTTCCTGATACGCGAGTACAGTTTGGCGAAAAAATTGATCAAATTATTGAATTCAAATCCATTAGTATTAGATGATGAATTAGTGATGAATTAACGGCTGAGGTCTGGATGGTGTGACTGTTATAGATTTAAGTTAGATTATAGGTCGTTTGATGATTTAATCAGTAAGTTCAGAAAGTGTGCGTTAAATACCTTAAATAAATACAAAAAATAAATAAAAATTAAACGACTTGCGTTGTACCATCTTCTTGACATATTACACTATGGCCTTATCTTATAAGCTGCGCCATAGTGAAACCAAGCAAGGTAATCTTGAAACATTTCAGGGTAAACGAAAGGTACATAACAGCTCAGATTAGTGATATAATTGAACATAAATTATTATTCTAGCTATCAATATTTATTTTTTTCTACATTTTTTCATACCTGTCTAAGCAAGTTTAAAAAAAATTCAAAGCAAAGCTAAAGTTGACATGTTATCCGAGGATAATTTCCAAGTTTTCGGATCCTGCCCCCTCCCTCACCACCCTGTCATACAGTTTGCCAAACCAGACACGACATAATGGCAACACTGCACCTTACGACTGTAAATTAAAACTGATTGGTTTATTAAAACCCCTCGAAGATCACAGACATATTTGCACGCATATCTCATGAGTACTTAGCTCCACGACGTGATATAAGGAGTCATATTTTAAGGTTTTTATCTGGAGTGTATGTGCGATGCTGACATGATGATTGGTGTTCAAACACCTCCCAACATAATGCCTCGCTGTAAAGTGTTATAATTAACTTGTTATAGCACCCGACCTGCCTCAACAGACCCACTACTATTGTTACTATTACTGGCCAACACAAGGAATCAATTTGTCCGGGTCAAGACGAACGTATTATTAAGTTGCCCCGTGCTATTTATTAACGGATTTAGAAAGGAGAGTGGGGGGGCTAAGATATAATTGAAACGCACTTGGGAGGGGAATAAAGCTACTCAAGTATTTATACTCTATTACGTAACAACGTATTGTTTTATCACTTGATATGATCGACGGGAAGTTAACGTCCATTTTTCAGAGAGAGTACTCAAATATGTATTTAGTAAGATGATTAGTATCGTAGTTAAAAATAAATTGTCGTTGATATGAGATCGAAAATCCCTGGTCGACCACTTCGGTGGTCGAATGATTTAAGGTGTCATTCTCACAAATAAACTTTACTAATGATAAGGAGGAGCTCAGGGTTCGAATCCCAGTTGAGTGTGCTGAAGTTGGGTTTTCCTAAATGCTTTTTCCACTCTCCCTCCATGGAATTGTGGGTACATTTCCTTTAAATTCAACCATCCTCATCCTCAACAGATTAGCGTAATTAAATTATTATTATTTAGCACCGCGTCTTACTACCTGTTTGTATTATACGCTTTAAGTACTAATTACGCTAATGGATTGGGAAGCTTGAACTAGAGGAAGTGAACTCGCATTTGCGTGGAGGGAGAGTGGAAAACCATTTAGGATAACCCCCCCCCCCTCCCAGTTCACCCGACCGAGATTCGAACCTCGATCTCCCCGTCCTCGACGGTCGAGCTCAACACGACTAGCGCGTTAGCCAACTACGCCACCGAGGCGGGTCGTAATTAGATCATATATATAAAATCCGAGCCGGTAATATTACATGGCGTTAAAAAAATATGTATAAATCCCTGGCCTCGAAAGCAATTTTTTAAATCTAGTAACCAGTATATAAGCCACTATTTGATTAAACTGTTACAAGTGTTTTTTTATTTAGGATATTTAATTTTTTATTTTCTGATCTGATTAATTACATAATCCCTTTAATAACAAGCTATAATGCGTTTAAATTAGAGAGGGAATTTTGTAAAATACATTAATTTTATTTTCGAGCGTAATTTAGAACATTTTACTCTGCTCTAATGAGAGAGATAATTATTGTACTGTAATGTACAATACATGAATATCGATACTTGAAAGATCGAAATGATAAGTTTGGGATACATCCACATCAATTATCATATTCGTCAATTTTGTAAATAATACCTGGGTACGGGTATTGAACCCGGGACTTTGACTTGCTGGGTTTTGGATTCTATAACTACGTCCAGTTGCAATTTTTCATATTTATGATAAAATATTAGGCCTACGGATGTTATGTTATAGGTAATATAAAAAGTGGAAGTTGCAAATAACAGACTTGATGTATGGATACGTTAATATAGAACTAATAACTCTTCTAAATGGGAGATGAGAAACCTGTCAATTAAATTAACTTAATTCTAAATTATGCAGAACAACCAGTACCTCAGCATTTAGTTCATCTCTGTGAACGGATGCCCATGCTGAGAATAGAACACCTGACTCCAAAAGAAAACGCTACTAACCGACCCAACGAATCCATCTTACGCATTCAATAATATTATCTGTTATTTAGTTTATAGATGTGTGTATTTAAAACTTACTTAAATATTTTAAACCGTTATTGGACCTAATTGCAATGTTTTAAAAGATGTACATAGGAAAACGTAATGGATTCAATTAAAACATATTTGTTTTGTCAGTGTTTTGACCAATTATTATTATACATTGACTGTATTTACCTGAATATGTATTTCTATGCTTATAAACTACTTCTAATTAAATAAAAATGTATAAAATTTTATTTGCATTATTTTGGCTCTTTCAACCTTTTTAATTTTCTTCCCTTAAAATATTTCTCCCTGGCAAAGCCGGGTACTTCACGCAAAAAGATGTGAAAAGTGAAAAAATGGCAACATGGGTAAAAAAAGTAAATCTGATTAAATTAAAAAGATGACAAAGTGTGTAAAAATTGTAAAAGATACTAAGGATAAAATAGTCAAAAATAACTAGAAAGGAAAAAGAGCAAAAATGTTTAAAAGGGAAAAGGGTACAAAAAGAATAAAAGGGATATAAAAAAAGTAGAAAGTGTAGAAGGGAAAAAAAGGTTAAAAAGTTCAAAAAGGGCTAAAAGTGATAAAAGAACCACTAGTGTTAAAATACTAAAAAGGGCAAATAGTGAAAACATTCTAAAAAAATTATATTATTTATTTTCCACCCTTTTTGGCCCTCTTATATTAGTGACTTCTTTTTACCATTTTTTCCATCAAATAATACACTTTTTACCTTGATGATTTTTACTATACTTTTTAAACTTTTAATCCTGTTTACTCTATTTATCGTTATAATTATTGATAGAAAAAAATCGCTGGGTTTAATTTTTACTCTTTTTGCTCTTTTTATCTATTTACTTTTTTACCATATGCTATTCCTCCCGGGAAATCCTGCTACTTAAGGCTAGTAAGGTCAATAAAGAAAAAGTGAAAGAAATAACTTAATAATGAAATTGAAACCAATGTGATGAGAATAGATACGTGAATGTTAAGTGCACCTGGGCCATTTAGTAATAAAAAATAAGCTTTTCATCACAACTCCTACAATTCTTAACCGATTGTAAGCGTCGAGGTCTTATTTCTTTCGTCTTGCCATGCAAATTTAACATTAATGGTAATAGTTTTAAGAACTTTATACATAATAATGTTAGCTGACCTTTTATAAAATAAAATTCTGATATAATTTTTACATAAAAAATCACAAACTTCTTCCTAAACGAAATTTTCAAAATGTTAACAATTAGTTGCAAATTTGCACGCCAGGAGGAAAAGATTAAATAAAATCTCAACGGTTATAATTGGTTCATAAATGTAGGACTAGTGGTGACCAACTTCTGACTGCAGAGGTTAGATAATAGTATATATAGCTAGATGATAATAATAATAATAATATCGTCTTTATTTGAGTGATTATATTAGTACTCCTGTAATTATTGCTTACCTGGTGTTGTGGGGTGATTAAGGTTTCCACTCTAAACAAATAACTTGATAAACGAAACTTTGAAAAAAGTGTTCTTGATATATATATATCTGGCGAGAATACAACATGGTTCCTAAAATAAGTGTCGGGAGGGGTTCCCTTGATTCTGAACTGCGTCCTACCGTCTGACCTCATGAGCTATGGGTGAGGGAGATAGAATTTAGAAATAATTTTCCCATAACTTTTGTGGAAGAGGGGTGGAAAATAATTTAGAAACAACCACCCCTAGTAGGACCAGCCGGGATTTAATCCCAAACTTTTTGCGTCACTGGTAAATCAGACCATACGAGCTTGATGCCTTAGCCCGCGTACCCACCGAAACGCGTTGTCGCTTTTTTATGATCGGTAGGTTACATAAGGTTTGAGATGCTTAATTCTTCTTCAAACGAAACTTTCGTTCTAAGTTCGATGTAAAAAGTTTCCTTCTCTCTCTTCCTTCATCTCAAACACCTCCTACCCCCACCCTCCTCTCCTCTATGGCCCCTTGTTCCTCCTGTTAGATGCCTTTTGGATCGCACCCACATAGCCTAACAGGCAACTTTGGTACAGTGGCTCACAAATATTTGTTTGGGAAGAAGCTAACTTCAGTTGTATGTCAGTGGTCAAATAGAGATACATATTATTGGTGGGTTGAACACGGTTTTAGCGTATTAAGGGGCCAGATACAAGAAACGTGATTTAAGGAAGGCAATTTGACAGTTTTATTTCAAAACAAATTTTTGGTCTAAATATATCAAATAATTCTCTAATAGAAACGTAGAGTTTAATATTCTCCTCGTATACATATTAAAGGTTTTTTAATATCTGTCAAGAGGGTCCTGGCATTTAATGACACTTCCCCTGAGATTGTTCAATACTCACATCAGTGGACAATCGTACAAAGGCATCAAGGTTGTCTAGTATGTGTTTCCGATGAGCAGGGATTTGGAGTTCGAATCACAGGACATAGAGTAATTTTTTTCCTAAATTGTTTAATAATTTCCGCCACGAAAATGTGGGTAAATTTCCTATGGATTAAGTTACCTATTTATCCCTTTATAATTGACGTGAATATGTGGACAGCCTGATTGGGTAGGCTATTGGATGTAGTGCGCAAAAAAACATATTCGATGAAATGTTCTAAGGCTGTGGATAGTTTATTTTCCGTCGTGACTAATTAGCCGTTCTGACAGTACGTATTTCAACTACGCATATCGGTGCCTTGGTGTAGTGGTTAGTGGGACAGTATATTAGTGCTGGCTAATCTTTCCACTACTTACTGGGCTACGAATGATGTAGGCCAGACGCGCGATATTACTATACCTTCATAACCACTATTATAACATCAGATTATCACGGGTACGACGTGTAGACAACTTCCTATGGTGTCTGTGTCACCAGAGCGGCTAATAGTCTACACACACAAGTGATCTAAGTAGATACAATAGATTTATTTCCCGGTCAAAGATACCATAAGCTAAAATATAATAATAATATTTAGCACCGCGTCTTACTACCCGTACGGGCTATACGCTTTAAGTACTAACTACGCTAATGGATTAGGAAATGGGAAGGTTGAATTAGAGGAAGTGAACCCGCATTTGCGTAGAGGGAGAGTGGAAAACCATTTAGGAAAAAACTCAGTTCACCCGGCCAAGATTCGAACCTCGATCTCCCCGTCCTCAGCAGTCGAGCTCAACACGACTGGCGCGTTAGCCAACTACGCCACCGAGACGGGTAAGCTAAAATAACAAATCTAGTTTGCCATTGGAAAATGAGTGAGAAAGGTAAAATAATAATAACAAATGTACAGGAATTTACGAAGAGAAAGAATGGGAAACATTTAGTAAAAACCACCACCTTCAATACATCTTGCTGGAATTTGAACCCCCATCTTTCCGTCACCATCAAACCAGACTTTACGAGCCTGGCATTTAATCCATGTGTCCATCGATGTAAGTATATAGGTATCTTAAATTATATTGAAACATAAACCAAGCTTGGGATGAAAACTTTATCACACGAGTGTATAAAGCAATAAAACTAGAGGAACATTGTAAGAGACATAAACAAAAGAAGAAAGAGCTGAACATATTTGTCTTGAATTCACCCTGAAGGAGCATCAGGTTTCGTTCATCCACATACATACCCCTTTTTCACCTTGACTAACGCTCTAACCTAATATTTCAACCCTTAACCCTCCCCCAACTACAATAGTAATGGCACATGCAAATTTATTTGATTGTCTGATCACGAATGAAACAACGTTTAAGAGCTGTTTCCTTGTTGCCGTTTTAATAGCTGTTATAAAAACATCGACTTCTCTGAGTGTCGTAAAGTAATAATGGGATGGCGCCGGTCCTGGCCGAGAGAACGAGGAATGACATGGGAATAAAGTATTGCAATTTGCATAACGCACAGGAGAGTGAATCCCTGAACATTGCCTGCATACATCTAAAATAAGCTTAGCTCAGATACTATATCCCACACACACACACACACATACATATATATATCAAGGAATTGATGAAAGGGAAATATATATTTTTAATACCTTTATGGTAGGTGACCTGGTGGTCTAGGGGTAAGGTGTCAGACTTCTGTGCTGACGGCCGGGGTTCAATCCTCGGTCCGGGCATAGATTTATCTGATTACCAAACCCTTCCTTCACCTCTGACAAGACATCTTGTGAATGTGGGGAATGCCAGGCCACCTCCGTGGTTCGGATTCCACGTTAAACTGTAGGTCCTCCATTTCATCTCGCAATCACCCTACCATTACACATTAGCGTAAGTGCGTATAACCCGAACGGGTAGTAAGATGCTGTGCTAATAATAATAATATCTTTATGTAGGTTATTTAACTTGCATTTCCTGAGCCAATCAGAAAACTCCTTACAAACTAGTAAAACTCTATTTCAGCACACACTTATAGGTACCCGGTATAAATGTCAAGCTCATTTAGTCTGGTTTTCCAGTGACGGGAAGGTCGGGGTTAGAATTACGACTGGGTGTTCTGAGGGTACTTTTTCAGAAATGGTTTCCCATTTTGCTTTTATGCCAATTCAGTAACATTTCCTCTAATATCGTCTCTTCTCTCATCCCTAAGAAATTATATTAGTTAATATGTACCCACCTCAGTGACTGCATATTCTAATACGTCACTCTCTTGATAAACTAGACTTACAATGACACGCAGATTGTGGTTCGATCCTTGTCAGATGCTAAATGGTTTCCCACTTTCTCTACACGCAAATCCAGGTACACTTCCTCTAAATTCGACCTTTCTCACCCCTAAACCATTAGTGTAACTAGTATATAGTCGTTCGTAAAACCCGAACGGGTAGTGGAATGAGGTGGAATTGTACAACTCTAGTTCTGAAAAAAACAAAACAGACAAGCCATTGGTCGTCAGTTCTTCGGTGTGAAAGAATAGTTCTCAATTTCCTCAATAAACAGGTTTTCGGCCATGCTGGGAATCGAATTCCATATACTTAAACAAGTACGCATATACATCACCAAATAAACTACAATGTCGTGCCGGCTATCGTCTTAAATACGGGGTTTATAAATTATGTTTGTCACATTTCGAATCAATTGCCGTAAGTTTGGTTATAAATATAATAAGTACAGTACGTAAAGCTAGCAGCAAAACATACGACACCAACTTTTGAAACTACGCCAATATTTATTTCTGAGATTGAGCTGAGTATATATCTTTTTCACATAATAGGTGAAGTAATAGTTTTCAAGAAAACACTAGAAAACAACACACCCGACTCTAGCCGAGAGGATGTTCTATCATAAATGTACAATATTATATTAGTAGGCCTACTATAGTGGGACGCTTGAATCCTCGACTCTTTGAATCCCTCTAATCCTATAGTATTCAATATGAAGGCCTTGATTTGAAATCACAATTTTAAGCCATTGGTAAGAGTATACTAATAGATTTGTGTGATCTGGAAAATAAGAAAATAAGAAAAAAAGGCAAAATTGTGTTAAGATAATAAATTATTATATATGAGACATGGAAAACAAAATAAAATTTGTTAATTGGTACCAGGCCTTTGACAAAAAATTTAAAATTAAATATTCAATATTTTCACCATGGTAAGATTATATATTTAAAAGATTCAAGTATTTGAGGAAGACCCAGGGACAGATGGCTGAAGGGAGTGAGGAGGAGGAGGGAGGAGAGGACTGGGCCAAGATGGAGGGAGAGAGGTAGTAGGAGGAAAGGAGGTGGTGGAGAGGACTGAGCCAGGATAGAGGGAGAGAGGTAGTAGGAGGAAAGGAGGTGGTGGAGAGGACTGGGCCAAGATGGAGGGAAAGAGGTAGTAGGAGGAAAGGAGGCGGTGGAGAGGACTATGTTTCAAACAGACCCATGGACAGATGGCTGAAGGGAGTGAGGAGGATGGTGGAGAGGACTGGGCCAGGATGGAGGGAGAGAGGTAGTAGGAGGAAAGGAGGTGGTGGAGAGGACTGGGCCAAGATGGAGGAAAAGAGGTAGTAGGAGGAAAGGAGGCGGTGGAGAGGACTATGTTTCAAACAGACCCATGGACAGATGGCTGAAGGGAGTGAGGAGGAGGGAGGAGAGGACTGGGCCAGGATGGAGGGAGAGAGGTAGTAGGAGGAAAGGAGGTGGTGGAGAGGACTGGGCCAAGATGGAGGAAAAGAGGTAGTAGGAGGAAAGGAGGCGGTGGAGAGGACTATGTTTCAAACAGACCCATGGACAGATGGCTGAAGGGAGTGAGGAGGAGGGAGGAGAGGACTGGGCCAGGATGGAGGGAGAGAGGTAGTAGGAGGAAAGGAGGTGGTGGAGAGGACTGGGCCAAGATGGAGGGAAAGAGGTAGTAGGAGGAAAGGAGGCGGTGGAGAGGACTATGTTTCAAACAGACCCAGGTACAGATGGCTGAAGGGAGTGAGGAGGAGTGAGGAGGAGGGAGGAGAGGACTGGCCGAGGTGTAAAGAAAGAGGTAGTAGGAGGAAAGGAGGCGGTGGAGAGGACTATGTTTCAAACGGACCCAGGCAGTGGATGGAAGCTCTTCATGATAATGATGATGATGAAGTAATTGAATTTTGATTCAACATTCTGAAGACAATTTAATAATCGGATTCTAAAAATATAGAATTTGACCCTTCTCTAATTAGGATCTAATTATTTTAGCCCCCATTTTAAACCGAAATATGGACCCATATACTTTTGATTGACCTACCAAATATTTTCAGCCAAAGGAACAAATATCTCGAATCAAATATTAGTCGAAAAAGATGGTCTTGGGGTAAAGTGCTCGTCTCAAAACCCGATGTACGTGGATTCAAACCCAATCGAAGTCGACTGATTTTTATTGAGCGAGTTGCACAAATTCTTTCGTATGGGAAGTACAGCTGTCGATCCCATGTCGATTATTTTTTATGTGAAAGAACACTGAAAAATCTGTGAGCCTACCTTTCACGGCAAAATTAGTAGTCTCTTTCGATCTCGCTCGTAGAAATTCTCGTTTGATGATATAATCAGCCAATTCAGGAAGTTCACGTTAATACCTTAAATTAAAAAAATATCAAATATTAGGAAACCAAATTGTGTTATGTTCTGACTGAAATAACCAAATATATTTGTTTCAACTTTCTGTCGTATTGGGAGTTCGGGGCCACGCAGGAACTTTCCGACGAAATATCTGATGAGTGTTATCTTATAGGAAAGCTCCAGGCTGACTCACAAAACTGTTAACCAAACGCGTCAGGTCCGGCCGTCAACCCACGACCACCTTGTAATGTATGCCAACCATCAACTTGTTGTTGGTTGATCTCACGGCCATGGAGCAAGGAACAGAGGAGAGGTCACTTCCTAATCTCGCACAACATTTTTTAATTACAAGAGGGTAGATTTTGAGCTATTTATTTGATCAAAACTCGCCTTGGTGGTAAAATGGTATAAGCCTTAAACCACCAATCTCGTAATAGACTTGACTGCCAAGACGGGGAGATAGGAGTTTGAGTCCCAGTGGTGTGTATTGACGGTGTTTTTCATTAAATGTATTTTCATATTTCCTCCATGCTAACGCGGGTAAAAAATTCTCCATGACATCTGCCCATAGTCCAGCCATAACGATCGAACGGCTGGCGTCTGTTGGTGAAGATAGAGCCAACTTCCGTGGATATAGGGTGTCATGTGGTCAGGATAAATAGCCCTCCAGTCATTAGTCTCAGTTTTTTAGGCTGAATCAGCTACTGTTTCATTCAAGTAGCTCCTCATTTGTCGTCACGAGGCTGAGTTGACCCCGTTCACGACCCATTGCTTCACAGAAAGACGTGGAGGTGCCAGGGTTTGAACCCCGGATCTGTAGTCAGTATATTGTGACCACAGAAGTACCTAATGTGGGTAGACCTCCTCTAAGTTCAACCTTCCTCATTCTTAGGATACTAGCACAATTAGCACATATGCGTATAGTCTGATTCAAAGGCCATATCCAGCCAATAATTTCAGGGGGGTTTCGGCGGGCACATCCCCCAATTGCTGTAGGCTATAAAAAATTGTAGATTTTAAATACCTCTAGAAGCTTTCTGAAGTGCTTTTTATGGTAAATTTGTACTTGTACCTTAATTTTGATATTGCTTGAACCATAAATAAAACTTTATATACTTGACTCATAAAATTTTGGTGAGGGTTTGAACCCCCAAACTACCCCTTCCCCTAACTACGGCCTGGTCGGAATGGGCCAAATATATCAAGTAAGGGGCTGTCCATAAACTACGTATGCATATTAGTGGAAAGGGGGGGAAGGTTTTGGTCAGTGTGACCAAGCGTTATG
>CABFVX010001148.1:0-29392 GCA_902151425.1 Timema shepardi | reverse complement strand
TCTTTTTTTAAAGCGTTGTAGAAGTAGGTCTACACAGGTTAAGATGATGCCATTTAAGAATATGGCTTTTTTTTTTTTGAGAAAATCTAGCAAGTGAGGCTGATGCACTGAATTTTTTATTCTTCACTCACCAGAGACCGACAAGAGAAAATTGTTAAATTTGCAAACTAAAAGTGAACAATATTTGGCAGAACATTCGTCTGTGAACAGTTCTTTCTTTTATCAAATAGAAACGAACACCACAGCTTATGGACACGTGTTCGCCATCTTATAATTAGAATGACTTCAACCAAAATTTTAAAGCTTAGGCCCTATTCCTCACTCTCTTGCAAGCTCAAATATCTTTCAAATCCATAGGGAAAAATAAGAGTCAGACTTAAACTTTTAGGTAATCATAACTATTTAAAATAATCTGTTTTCAATTTTTAATGAGGCCCATATGATAAAACGATTTTGACACGGCTGCGTTGGACCACTGATGTGGGTGTATCGTCAATCAATCAAAGTGAAACAAAGCTCACAGATGTATGTTAAACATATTCTGAAGGTGTATCGTAACAACTTCAGGGGACATGTGATGACATATCTTCACCCGAGCAGGGCTTTCACAAGTCAGTGAAGCCTCTACTACTATCCGAGTTTAATAGAAAGAGCCTTTTAGAAAATACAAGCATTTTCTTTTTGCCGAAAGTGAAAACATTTTACTATTTTATTAGTGTTATTTTATAGGAATTTATGTTATATAAAATTTGCAGCTATAGATCTCATGAATTGACATAGATCTACTAGTTTATTATTTCTATTAGAGAAAGTCTTTCATATAAAAATTGGACTGTACTTATCATAGGACTAGTATTGATTTTATAAGAATAACCAATAAAACCAAATTTTATTTTTTATGCACTCTTGTTTATTTATTAAATAAAACTGTGTTGACTCATGGCAGGGCCTCACGAGAGGAAAACTAAACACGGTTTTTGTAGAAAGAGACATCTGAAAGGCTATTTGTCCTACCAGAATCCTACTATATAGTATGCTATGGCTTTTTGTAGAAAGTTCATTTATACTACCAGAATCCTACTATATAGTATGCTATGGATTTTTGTAGAAAGGGAGATCTGAAAGGCTATTTATTCTACCAGAATCCTACTATATATTATGCTATGGATTTTTGTAGAAAGGGAGATCTGAAAGGCTATTTATCCTACCAGAATCCTACTATATAGTATGCTATGGAATTTTGTAGAAAGGGACATCTGAAAGGCTATTTATCCTACCAGAATCCTACTATATAGTATGCTATGGAATTTTGTAGAAAGGGACATTTGAAAGGCTATTTATCCTACCAGAATCCTACTATGTAGCATGCTATGGAATTTTGTAGAAAGGGACATCTGAAAGGCTATTTATCCTACCAGAATCCTACTATATAGTATGCCATGGAATTTTGTAGAAAGGGACATCTGAAAGGCTATTTATCCTACCAGAATACTACTATATAGTATGCTATGGAATTTTGTAGAAAGGGACATTTGAAAGGCTATTTATCCTACCAGAATCCTACTATGTAGCATGCTATGGATTTTTGTAGAAAGGGACATCTGAAAGGCTATTTATCCTACCAGAATCCTACTATATAGTATGCTATAATTTTATTGCAGGATGATTTTACGACAACAACATTTAAGCTAGTATCATTGAGAATCGAACCAAAGACCCCCATCTTAAATTTATGGTCTCCCACTCTCACCATTAATACATGATCTCCCAAATGTTAGTTCAGTCACTGACACAGCCAACCATTGAATTATAGGTACCGGGTTCGCTTACTGGCGTGGCCGCAAACAAATGCTGAAATTGGGGGATTTCCTTTTCAGCATGGTGAATTCACGGATGGTAGACTGGGTGTTGTGTTTATTATGTAGTTAAGCTTGTTAGTATGTTTTGTGTCTGTTCATAAAGTGCCTTTAATACCCCATATTAAGGTGGGACGGAAGAGGACGCGATAAAATGGCCAGTGTTTCTTGAAGTTTTTATGGGAAAACTTTTTATTTTTTTTTGCTAAAATAAATAAGATATTGCTACAGTAGAAACATAGTTTAATTTTCTTCACATGTTGGTATCAACAATTCCTGAATAGCTGTCATGAACATGGTGGCATTATCTAACAAACTTTTTAAATAAATATAAAAAAAAATCTCTTAAGATTCCAATCACCCTTGACAGATATTTAAGAAATGTTGTTGTCCCCATGGGAAGAAAATTAAATTCTATATTTGTACTGAAGCAATATCTTAGTTATTTTTTCTGAAATCTGAAAAATGACACCTGGACACGGGAATCGAACCCGGGACCTTCCCGTGTCCAGGTGTCATTTTTCAATTTTCAGAATATGATATATTTTCGGTAGTATCCTCTCTAAAATGCATTAACAATAGCTTCGGCTATTTGTTTCATTAGTTATTTTTGCCAAAAAATATTTTCTCATAAAAAGTGCAATAAACACTGGATTTTTTTCGCGTCCCCTTACATCCCACCTTGAGGGGGGTGCCTAAGAACTGATATTTTGCCAATTGCGCTCAGGTTGAATATAGACAAAACCTTTAATACTACATGAGTTTTCTATTTACTGTAATTAATATAAAACTATTTTCTACAACCCTACACATTAGACATATTTGTAATTTAGTCTAAAAAATCAAAATTTCCACTTCAATAAGTCCTAAAATCCACATATATCAGTGTATCATTAAGATCTAAATTCATGGGAAAAGAAAAGCAACGTGTGAATCGAATGATGTAATTTAATAGGGTGGGTTACAACACACATTGTTTTGGAACTTGTGTTTTCCTCTTCCCTTGTTTGTTCTCCTGCTGCCAAACAGTTCTAACCAGGAACGTTACAAACCCAATTGGTTTCTGGCGTCTATGGATTTCTGCTCGACTACTATAGCGCCTTAATGACTAAGCCACGTGCACGGGAAGTGCCACCTCCATGTTTCCCTTAGTCCATGCTACTTCTTCTCTCCAACCATCTCCCTACCTGCCAAGATTACTTGGTTCCTTCGGGCACCTTGTCAAGTTCGCAGGTAGCCTATCCACGAGAATCTTTTGGCGCGTTCACCACTCCGTGTCTGTGTGGATCAACATCTCCTCCCGCTTTAACCAACTGGATTAAAACCGACTGTCGATAGTGTGTCGTGCAGTCTCACGAGCGTGATACATTTAACACACTAAAGATTTATCACGGAAACACGAGTTTGGAAACAAAAGTGAATCTACGAGGGGAGCAGACACTTGTTTCTGTGTGTTCACCACTTCATACTACCTGTTCGGAGTATCGGCACTTAATTTCACTGAGAGAGTATGGACGAGGGAGACAGCATTTAGAGGAAACGTGCCAGAATGTGTTTGGAGTGAGAGTGAGCAACCCCTTTGAAAATAAAAACTTCCCCCAGTACATAGGACTGGGAATCGAACTCAGGCCTTCTGTTATCAGAAAACCATACTAGATGAAGATGACGCCTTAGCAACCCAACGGTGCGGGTACTATTTATTTGAGGCATTTAACGTAAACTTTTTGAACAGACTAATTATATCAGAACACGAGAATTTCTATGAACGAGAGTGAAAAGGCCTACCAATTTTGCTGGAGAAGGTATTTTCACATATCTTCCAGGGTTCTTTTATATGCAACAATCAATATGGGTTAGACGGCTGTACTTCCTCCCCGAGGGAAGTTGGGCTACGGATTTTTATAGCTCGAGAAAAATCCGTGACCTCGGCTGGGTTCGAGCTCAAGAACATCGCATTCTGAGGCGAGCATCTTACTCCAAGACCACTGTTTTAGACTGCTAAGTAGTCAATTAGTTCATGATCACCCTCTTTGATGGTAAAATGGTCTAGGGCGTCAAGCTTGCAATAGACTGGACTGCCGATGATGGAGAGCTCAGGGTTCAAATCTCGGTCAGTTGTACTGAGGTAATTGTTCCTTACTCGGGTTACACTCTCCCTTCACACCAAAATGCAGGTACACTTCCATGAAATTCAACCTCCTCAAGCTCTAACACATTAGTTATTATGCGTATAGCCCGGATGTTTGGTGAGATAAGTAGCAAAAAAAACCCAACTAATTCATAATCATAATTCATGACAAAGGATGAATGAGTTTTTCACTGTCAAAAAATACTACGGTATTTATTAATTTTTAAATAAATACTCTTGCGATGCATAACTGTGTACTTAGAAGAAGGTGCAGAAGGCTAAGAGCCAATAAAAGGGACAAACACAAATTGTTGTGAAAACCTTAAGAGTAACAAAGTAACAACAATGTTGCCACTTGACCAATATTTTTAATAAGTTTTGAAGATTATGTGTTTTTATATATGTGTTTTGAAACTGTTGATCAGTCTACTTTCTCTTTTCTTTCTTCCTATTCATCTTCTTTTAGGAAACTGCATTTCTTGCTTCAAACTCCCCCCTCCCCTAAAATGTTAGCATAGAAATAATTCAATGTCGAGGATTTTGGGCGGTAACGATTGATTTTCTTGAGGAGATAAATAACTATTTCCATTTTGTACAGTGCAAAATTATTCCTCTTTACCGAGTAAGTAACAGAGTATATATTTCAATACATTACATTATAGTTAGTAATGGTGAGGAAAGACTTTTTTCAAAGAAAGTTCACCTGCATGAGTGGGGAGAGAGGATGGGTAAACAACAGTGCACCAAGACAATACTCTAACCACAGCCTTTCCATCACCAGAGATTTAATCTGTGAGCTTGACATCTTGGACCGTGAGACCAAAGGGTTTTTCTAAAAGGAAATATTAGAGGGATGTTTTCTTACTTTGTTTTTATTAAGAGCGTTCCTCATAGCAGGCCCAGCTCAGCTTCAGGCTCGTATCTGCGTTTGTGTTCAGGCGCGAAGTATGGGAGTAAAAGGACAAAGAAAAGACATACGATATTACAGAAATGTGTGCAGTGCATTCGTATTTGAATGATCACTTGACATTTTACACGGTGACGACGGAGTTTCGTATTAATAACTACATGTCCCTATTATGACAGAACGAAGATTTGTGCACAATGCTTATCTGTGAAGACATTCTAAAATGGTCAAAAACTACCTTTCCAATGCAGTTTTTATTTAAATATAATTTAATATCGCAACAATGTTCAGTATTAGCAATTCTTTGTCTCCATAAATGTTTAGTCAGAAATGATCCAAGTGCAATAGGGTTGGTGTAAATGTACGATTTCTAGTCGACTGTATCACAGAGTTGATTGTTATGTGATGCGTGCAGTTCGTGTATTGAATGTTTAGGGGAGGAAGGGGAAAGCGTTCAAACCGCCCCGAGTAAGGTTTTTCAAGACTCCTGTAAGATCTTGCCCACGCTGACGTCGATTAGGGACTAGCCTGAATCTGTGCTTGCTGGAGTGTGAAGTGGAGCCCACTAATCCACCACACAGTCTTGCGGGTAGGAGCGCAAACCTGCCTCGCTTTATTTATTGCAACTCTTTACATTCAGCCTGGAGTTCAGGTGGAGAAGAGTGAGTCACAGTAGTTACAGAACGTAGCTTTATTCTCAGCCACACGCTCTCTATTTCTTTAGACAACATTATCTTATCCGGCAAAGATTTATCTGATTACCAAACCCTTCCTTCACCTCTGACAAGGGATCTTGTGAATGTGAGGAATGCCAGGCCTCCACCGTTGGTTCGGATTCCACGTTAAACTGTAGGTCCTCCATTTCATCTCACAATCACCCTACCATTTCACATTAGCGTAAGTGCGTATAACGGCTAGTAAGACGCGGTGCTAATAATAATAATAATTATCTTATCGACCTAAATCAATGCTCAGTCGATATCAGATCTGCCAATTTAGTTAATGGTACCGGATTTGAATCCAGGAATGGTTGAAAAAATGTATCAGTAGTAAATTGATTGGTAGGGAGGTTTTCCTTTCATCGTGATGAATTAACGGCTGGGGGCTGTGACTTTTATAGAAATATGTTAGTTTGTAAGTCATGTGCTGATGAAATCAACCTGTTCATAAAGTAGGCCTACTAGTTAAATACTACAATATTTAAAAATAATTATATTTCAGTTATAAATCCAAACACTTTACAATTCTAGAGGTATTGTTATTTGGTATATTTAATATTTTATTTATAGTTTTATTTAAAGTCTATAATTATTATTATGTGTTCTGTCTCACAACAGGTAAATTCCTTTTGTCAATGAACTTAGACCGCCATTGCACCGTGTCCTCTGCCTTCTCCTTCAGCTCACAGAATTTTCTTCTTTCCTTCAAGTCATCTAATCCTCCTTCCTAAACTCCTCTTTCCCTCAACCTTTCCTTCTATGACACCGCGCAGAAGACAGTTCTTCCTAAGGACGTGTCCGATCTAGTTTGCTTTTGCACTGAAGAATCACATTTAAAATTGTTCTCTTCCCTCCCACTCTTGTTAGTACTCTTCACTTGTCACCCTGGCACCCTTAACGTCTATTTAAAAAAAACACTTTATAACGGGTTAATTCAACAAATTACTTTCAAATTAACATAACTTAAGACAAACAGCAGCCAAGTTTTCATAGCAAAAATTATTTAGAAAGTACAAACATATTATTTGCGACCAATTAAAATAATAACTGCATTGTTTTTTATAGATAGACTATTTATAATACATCGAAAGTTGTATATATATAAAATCACATGAATTAAAGTGTGAACACGTGAAAGTAGATCTGGTAGTTTGTATAGCTAGACTAGCTAGAATTAGTTAAATCGGGTATAATTTGATATTAGGAATAGGCCTACTTCATACGGATATCGGGTTCCACTAAAATATTTTAGGTTTCACCAAGAATCAATCCAGAACTTAAGGACAACCAAAGGTCTAGAGCCTACTTCTGTTTTATCGTCGATTTCATTAATCAAAAGTAGGACTGAAGAATGTATCAACATTATTTATTTAAATTTGTCTTATGTAAATTTAAACAGTTTTTAGTAACTATATTTGCTGACAATCGATAGTGATATGATTTGATTTATTACTATTGTTATCTTAAACTAAAATTAGTAGTTATTTATAATTGTGCATCTGCTATTTTTTTATATAGTTTAGAACAGTTATTTGATTAAATGTGGTGAAAAAATAAAGCATCTTCTTTCTTGGTGAGAGGAGCTACTTATTTTTAATAGAAATATAGCCCAGATAGTTATACTAAAATATACTTACTGTTTAATTTTTAATGTTTAAAATTTTCTGAATGAGATTGTTTTTCAAAATGTATCAGAACTTTTGGAATAAACTGGTTATTTATTAAAGTAATTAGGTATATATTTTCAGCTTGGATTAAAAAACACATGCACCCTAATTTAAAATGTGGTTTTTATTAAAATATTAATGAGCTTGTATAAGATTATTTTGAATAAATATTTGAATAAATATTATTTGAAAAAACCCAAAGTAATATTTAACATTTCTATCCATTGATAAAAATCGGATAATTCTCTCATGATATACAAAGTTATAATAATCTGTTTTTGGGCCATACTTTTTTACAGCAATGATGTAAGATTAGTTTGCGTCCATTTGGAGAGGAGTGTAAAGCCAGTTATAGCCTACCAGCATTTGCCCGCGGCTTCGCTCACATTAAAATACTTCATCAACACATTCAACAATTTCAGATGTTAAAAAAGAATGAAACTTCCATAGCAGTGTTTTATGTGCGCACGAAACTTCACAAAGAAGTACATTCTCACTCCCATCTCCTCTAATAAACACCCCAGCTGCTATCACGTGGCATCTTATGTGTCTGCAATACCAGCCGCACCAGATGTTCACTGCTTATACTCGGTTCTTTCTACACTACTTCACTCGCTGATAAGATAGCGTGATGATATAGAGCTACAATGGTTCTATGAAAAATAAGGAATAGGTTAGATGAAGTTCTGTCTTGATCTATTGCGTACTTTTTGAGTTTACTGAAAACAAACAAATGTACGAAGGGGAAAACATTCTAAAAATCGATTATTTGGTGTTCTTATCGTTTGTACCAACCAGAAGGAAAGGAAAACAGCACCAAATGTGCAGAAAAACGTATCTGGTCTACCCGTTCGTTCTTCACACGGGGAATTTATAACGTAGCTCTGTTCTTTTGTAGTATATAATATTAACCTCAGGAAATATTAACCAAATCTTAAATAAAACATAATAATCCTTTATTGTTTTAAATTGTGTTACAAAACCTGAAAAGTAGACTGACGAAAACTCAATATCAAAACACAGACTATAATCTAAATATGTGCTAAAAG
The DNA here is from genome assembly GCA_902151425.1 of Timema shepardi. Taxonomy (NCBI): domain Eukaryota; kingdom Metazoa; phylum Arthropoda; class Insecta; order Phasmatodea; family Timematidae; genus Timema; species Timema shepardi. The sequence continues at coordinate 21,066 of CABFVX010001148.1, read as the reverse complement.
CTAACATTTATTTTGAAGCTTGTTATAACTTCTATATACAATATTAATTCTATTCTCTATTTTTGGTGCTAATATATAAAAAAAGAGACATATTATAAATAATTGGCTGTTACATGTATTTATTTTTGTATTGCGTCTAGTTTAGCACCCTGTTCAGGCAAGAAGCATATACGATACATATTCTAATGGGGCAGGGATGAAGAAGGAAGCATTTTAGAGGTAATCTAACCCCATTTGCGTAGAAGGAGAATGGAAAAATATTTAGGAAAAATCACCCCTATATGAACACGCCGGTATTCAAGCTCTGATCTCTTTGTCTCCAGCAATTTATGGTTATAGGCAATGTATATATATATATATATACAGGGTGTAAGGTAGCATGTGGGACTCACTTAAACCATTAAAAACGTTCAAATATTCATGTGGCTCATTTGACAGTGTTTCTGAGCTACCGCCAAGGGATTCCACTAAACTGTTTGTGTACCATGTTCAGTATTCTATCAATCTGTTGACTAGGCATGTTCTATTAGTGATTCCTGGTGATTACAAATACCTGGTATTTTTGAAATAGTGAAGCATTCAATTACAGGATGACTTCAAGCTTGCATTCAGGCCAAAATTGGCCATTTTGAGCACATCTTATAGTTGAAGAAAGCAACGCGGTATATTTAAGTATTATGAAAGACGAAGCTTGAGGAATGAATGATTATAATTAATAAAAAAATGTATTTTGTCATAAAATAATGTAATTCGTTTTAATTTAAAGCTGAGATAAAATATAATACAAAAAATAATGAGAAGAAATTTATTTTTCAAAACACTATCATGACTTCCCCTTAAGCTTTCTAGGCATCTTGGTTTTGGAGTTATGGCACCTACACACATACCCACAAACACACAGCCACACATGCATACAAAGATACAAAAACATACTTATTATTTATATGATGATTAATTGTGGATTCCCATTGTCAGACTTTCCATAGTTTATGAGTTATAGCTCTGGGCATGCTAAATGGTAATGTTTTTAGTCACCATTTTTGTTTCAATATGGCCGTAATGACGAATATATATATTAGTCATTACGGCCATATTGAAACAAATACAATACAATACAATACAAACTAATATATATATATATATATACATATTTATATATATATATTCGTCATTACGGCCATATTGAAACAAATATATATATATATATATATGAACCTTTAATGTTGAGCCAATGAAAATCTTATTAGCATATTGTCTCTTTATTAAAAAATATAAGGTGAAATAAATCAAAATCAAAATGTTAAAATATTGACAGACTAATCAACACCGCTATGTCATGACTTTGGGCCAGTTTCCTATGCGAGAACGGCCCATTCCATTCTGGTTTAGGTAGGTGTCGCCTTATATTTAGTGTAGCGCCGCACTTGAGGCGTACTAAATTTGACTATGAAACTGGCCCTTAGTTCCACAATTACAGTACAATTTTCATATTAAGAGTCGACATTCATAAACATCTTAATATATTATCACTCTTATTTTATTAGTAATATATATCAAAAGTGACTAATCATATTACTTGACATAAAGGGTGATTTAGTATCGTTTCTAGCTATCAATAAGATTCTTCCAATGAAAGTTGGACTGTAAAATGTGTATGTAAAACAGAGTATGGTGTCTTTACTGCTTGATAAACACTTTCATTAGATAATTGACAGCTTTGACAAGTGACAGGTAGGTAGAATATTAAGATGGGTGGTATGCGTGTGCATTGAACGATTATCAAGTGGTCTGCTATTAGGAAGCGTTTGAGAAACACTGTGCTATAGGCCTACCAGAAGGACGTACTGTTTCAGCTTTCTTGGTCATCCAGGAGCTTCTGGAGGGTGTGGTAAAAACACGCTTTAGAAAATTATATATATAGGTGTAAGGGAATGTCAGTATCCTAGGTCTTTTACATACTCTGGATTGTTGGAATCCCCTTCCCCAGTGCATTCCTCCAATGTGAATTTTCATTCGACAAGTATTCCTGCGCCTTTTTGGATAGGGACTACCTTATTTTCAATTTTTTTTTATAATCCACCATTTTGGGGTCCTCCAAGTGAATTCTAGGTCACAAAGTTTGCCTGCACCAATTTGGATAAGGAGGTACCTTCAAAAAAAAAAGTCAGCTTTCCAGTATTTCTGGGCATCGAGATAATTTACTTTTGCTTTTTTAGAAATCCTGTCATTTTTGGGACCCTAATTTGAATTTTTAACCACAAATTATTTCTTCACCCTTTTGGACAAGTAATTAGGTTCAGTCCCATGGTCTATATTATATTGTGCCGAGTTTCAGATTTCTAGGTCGTCTAGAAGCTTTTAGACTCTATGGGGTTTCAAGAGACACACACACAAATTAGAAAATTATATATAAAGATTTCCTGAAGTAGTTTAAAAGAATTTCATTACTCCTAAATGTAAATCCTGATTTTTGTAGGAAGCCCACTTTAAACCTCCAACTTTTATTGAAATCCAGTAGTAAAATTTTGCACTCTAGAAATATGTCTTATTATATTTATTAATTATAAAGTTAATATAAAAAGTAGGTCCAGAAGGCCTCAGGGCCTTCACAAATCCACAAACTTGTTTATGAATAAAATAAAAATATTTTTATTTTCAAAGTTTTGACATTATCTCCTGTCGTTAACAAGATCAACTCAAAACTATGGTTAATATAAACTTTGGTTTTGTTTCAAACAAATCTAATTTAACATAATGACAGTCGATACTTCTTTGAATAATATGTCTAACATCAAGATTTTAACAGTAAATTTCGTAAATAAAAAATTATAATATTAAAACTTTGAAAAGGAAATTATTTGCTTAATGTTGGGGCTTTCAACTTAGCACAGCCCGGGTGCCTCCAGAGCTCTAAATCAGGCCCTGATAAAAAAGTTATCAAAAAGCTTGCTATTATACGTGATTATTAATTACTGTATAACTACTACTAAATTACTAATTAAGTTAATTAAAAAATGTAAATACAATTGTAATGATTTGTTTCGACCATTGTGGCAACATGAGTTTCCTGTTTTGGGTGACCTGGTGGTCTAGGGGTAAGGTGTCAGACTTCTATGCCGGCGGCTGGGGTTCAATCCCCGGGTCCGGCATAAATTTATCTGATTACCAAACCCTTCCTTCACCTCTGACAAGACATCTTGTGAATGTGGGGAATGCCAGGTCTCCACCGTGGTTCGGATTCCACATTAAACTGTTGGTCATCCATTTCATCTCACAATCACCCTACCATTGCACATTAGCGTAAGTGCGTATAGCCCGAACGGGTAGTAAGACGCGGTGCTAATAATAATAATAGTTTCCTGTTTTAAAATAACAGGCTTCCTATAATAATCATACTGTAGTATTTAGTGTCAATAAAAGGCGTTGAAGGAATCTCCTCTCAAATTCCTTACGTCAAACAGCGACTAGCTCCAGGACACTTGTCTAATCAATCCCGCGCTGTGAGTTATCTCCGACTTACAAACTGCACTTGTGTCTCTTTTGAGCGCGCGTACGTACGAGCCCAGAATACACAGCGAGTATATGTAGGTCCCGTTATCCGCGGGACTTGCGTGCCCTGTAATCTTCCACCGACCTCTCCCCTCTCCCACTTTCACTCATCCCCTCCCATGTTCTATTCCCCATTATCCTGGAGACTGTTGGCTGCTCCTGTTCCCTGTCTCCCGACAATACAGGCTAAATGAGGGAGGGTACAGGGAACAGTTGCCGTGGTAACGGTGGCGGGGTGATTGAAGAATACCTCCTCTACCCTCGTGAGGCCTTGATACCCGGCGCACTTTTCGGGGAATGTCGTCGCCCGCTTGCACGATTCTTTTTGTCACCAGGGAGTTAGTTAGTTAGTTCTTTTAAATTCTTCTCGAAATAATGTATCAATTGGATGAATATTTTCTCCCCCCGAAAGAATTTTAATTGCCACTAGCGCTGAGTATTTAAATACTATCTATATTAACTCCTACATTATTATTATTATTATTATTAGCACCGCGTCTTACTAACCGCTCGGGTTATACGCACTGATTCTAATGTGTAATGAATGGTAGGGTGATTGTGAGATGAAATGGAGGACCTACCTACAGTTTAACGTGTAATCCGAACCACAGTGGAGGCCTGGCATTCTACCACATTCACAAGTTTTTTTTTACTCTTACACTTGTAAATAAAAACTCGTGCAGTTTGTGTGATAGAACTAATATGAGTGAGTGATTGTGATTGATTGATTGTACGATTGTGATGTACATTAATTATTAACATATTTATAAAATTATTAATTTTGCTATCGCTATCAACATATTTTGTTATTATTTATTCCAAGAAAAGTCATAAAGATAGATTCAAAAATTATGAATAAAAGAACTAAATCAATCATCGAAGGAATATATATTTTTAACCTTATTTAACTAAAGAGAACGATGTAATCCTGCATGGTACTATGAAATCTACATTTTTAATTCACAGCTTAATAGATATTTCTTATTTAAATTAAAAATTAGTTTCACTTCACTTTGGTAGGCCCTTATTTAACAGTCATTTTAATATTTGACTTAATAAATTAAAAGTCACTTATATTTAAATGGCGCTTGAATTATTATACATTTAGAATTTACGTACGTATTAACATTCTTCTTTTACTATTTATCTCTTACTACACACCTACATCGGTGGTCACGTGGCCTAGGGCGTGGCTCTTGTAATAAACTGAGCTATATTATTTCAAAATTTTGTAGATATTGTTAATCTATTTTATTTTATTGGGTGAATTTGATGTGTTAAGCTACTTTTAAAAGTGCATCAGAATGTTGTTTGATTTTTGTCTATGAAATGTTATCAAAATCACATTTAAGAAAATTTGAGTATCTCTTAATCAATCAGGTAGGCCTGTATGTTTACTAAGGTTTTAAAAGAAAAATCTTGACTAATTCATAAGTTAAAACTACCCTTTACCCGCCTAGGTGGCATAGTTAGCTAACGCGCTAGTTTAGTGTTGAGTTATACTGCCGAGAATGGGGAGCTCAAGGTTCGAATCTCACTCGGGTGAACTGGGGGTGGTTTTTCCTAAATTGTTTTACACTCTCTCTCCATGCAAATGCGGGTTCACTTCCTATATATTCAACCTTCCCAACTCTCAGCCCATTAGCGTAATTATTACTTAGGTGGATAGCCCGATTGGGTAGTAAGACGCAGTGCTAAGTATTATTATTAAAACTACCACATAAGCAAATAAAACACACACACGTTCACTACATTAGCACTTGATTAGCAAAATGAAAAAGTGGGCTTGAGAAACCACGAAGACATTTATAATGCAATATTTTAAACATTAGCTAAGAGAAGCAGCTCCCAACATAAAGCAAGCTACTAAACCATCAAGTAAGACTAAGATTATCCTACAGTTCTAAGAGTTGATTAAAATTGTGTTTTATATGTCCGTAGTAAATGTAGGCCTATGCTTGTAGGACTTACAGATGGTGTCAAGGCTTAAAGACAAACATTTTATCTTTTGGATATTCCAAAATGATATTTTTATGATGATCTAAACAGGTATATCCATAGTTTCCCTTTTTTTCTCTTCAATTGGAAAAGGGTTAAAAATTACAGATTTTAATTACTCATCTCAAGAACTTTATCAATTTTTAAGATGGGAAACGGGGAGGGGGGTTGGCGAATGTGAAGGGAGATATATTTTTAGCGTTCTACGCGGGCATTTTTGGAATATAAAAGAGCCCAATTGAGATGAAATACTTGTCTTCCCTTGTCTAGATGAGCGCTCGAGATACATTTGTTCTGTGCTGACAGATTCTGTCACAACGTAGCGCTAGGGTGCTGGAGATCTAAACAACCCCCCTCCCCCCTCACACACACCCTTTTATTTACTAAGGGATCGTTATAATAAGGGAAGGTACCTGACCGCTCTTCCATGATGGGTTGATAATTATATCTTTTGTTGCAAATCCTTATAACATCTTACAAGTTTTTTCAAGCTCGTTGCGCAATTATTTAAAAGTGCTTTACTAACATTCAAGCCAAATAAATTCTATCTACAACTCTATAAAATTTCTTTAAAAAGCTAATAGTCATCTTTAACGGTTGTTATTATTTATAATATTAGTTTTTCTGTTGTGGATTTTTATCATACAAGAAAGACTAATTTTATGATTTGCTTAGATAATAATATTTAGCACCGCGTCTTACTACCCGTTCGGGTTATACGCTATTTGCTTGGAGTATTTCTATAGTTCATTACTTTTATTCATTTATTATTTAGAAAAAAATTGTTTACTTTAGCTTGCTTAGAAATATATTTTAAATGTTTTTTTGTTAAGCGATTTCACTATTAATATTTTACACAGTAGCTATATGATTCATTCATTTATTGTTCAATGGTACTGCACTTATCTTAGCATTGTTGTGTATATTTATAGTGCTTGCGATCGGTCTGCCATCTGTTGCCAAGCACTAAACAAAATAAAAGAAAGTAGTAGTATTATCTAATTGTAATAATACTGGATACCAGCGACTAGACTACCAAATTGAACAGGATGATGTAGGTGAATTTTAATAAAACGCCTCTAAATGTGTACGTAAAGCATAAACCCTAGTGAACCCCAACAAGGATAAAATATTCACTCCGCTTTTAAAGTGCGGTACACTATCAGTACTGCCAACCCCGCTAAAAGTTATTCACATTTTATTAATCTCGTTCCTCCTTCCCAGACTACATGAAAATAAACACATCAGTACATACGTAGACTAAACGTTGAGTTTGTCTGATTGTGATGGGAAGGCTACGGTTGAAATCCCGGATAGGTGCACTGAGGATGCGTTTATTCCCACTCTTGTTTCCCTGGTACACACTCTTTTAATATTACCTTCCTGGTCTCTACGCCATTAGAGTTGTTAGAAGCGATGGAGAAAAAAAAACGTAAAAAATATCCTGTGAAAATAACAACAAATATAAAATGTAATAATAATAATAATAATAATAATACGTTAACTGTGCAAATATGTCATTATACAAATAATTTATAAAAAAATCGTTACACATAATAGATTGAAAGCCATTTTTCTCAGTGATATTTAAACAATTTTTTGCAAGTTGAAAATTAAATACATTCGTTATCGTATTTTAGTGTGGGGAACCAATCCTCAATCAAATAACCTATACTTTAGGCCTGTATTAAATTGTATGTAGATCCTTCACTTCTACTGTGTCTATTGGTTCTAATCTTTAGAGTGTGTATTATAGAGCCCAATCGTGGTACGACAGTAGGTGTAGGTATTTAATAACGGTTGCTTTCAAGATGGACAGATAATATTATTATTAATTTGTCGGCATTGATAATCTAAAACAGGGGTCGGAAACTTGTTGATCGTAATCGACCGGTCGATCCAATGTCAAATTTCAGTCGATGACCTAATAAAACTACATCGTCATTAAAAGTCTATCTTTCGAGCTTTCTTAGCTCGAAAAAAAAACCAAATTAGTATACTTTCAAATAATATATTTGGGTGTGACCTAAATAACCTTAATCATTCACTAATGATCGGTAATGTTATATTATGGAAATATACATTTGCTTTTTATATATTTTCTTAGAGAACGATGGGGTACATAAATATTTGAAGAAATAGATAAGATGTATACACAAAGGAAAGCCAAAATAGAGTGGAGGAACGATGTATGATCTTGGGTCCTTTGGTAAGCTTATGAGTCGATCAAGGTCCAAAAAGATAGTCGAGCCCTTGTCTAAAATGACAGATGAAAAACACTTTACTTGGTGCTTGAATACATGAAGGTAGCTTTATTAATTTGGGTAACTGTCAGATACCTACCTACCGTTGGGATAGTATTTTACATTATATAGAGCCTCATTTGTAGAACGAAATAGTCCACCTCAACAGAAAAGTTTCGCTTTATGTTCATGCGTCTCCTTTCATTCAGGACAAATTATCGATCAAGATGAAGACAGTCAATTGCTTTAAGTGAGACACGCACTCACATTTGTTATTAGAAAGGGCTCATCTAACGAAATCAACTTTAAAAAAAAGTTTGAAAATTAACTCGTCCACCATATTCCAACAAGCCCCGGGAGTGAGCTCATATTTTCATCCACCAACCCCGCGGAACGTGATTCAACTCGCCTATCAGATACCTAGAAATGGAGCCCCCACCTACACCCCACCTCCTCGTCACTACTCCACCACCTCCTGGATTTATACTTCACCTTGGGAAAATAATATTACATTCAATCATTTAATTTCACATGTTGTACTAAAATTATGTTAAAAATATCACAGTACTGGTTTTACAGTTGCTTGTCAATATATATAGATACATGTTTGTCAAAATTTCAGTTAGAATAAGTTTAATAGTGGGATAGGCTAGGTTAAGTTAGGTTAGGTCTGGCTAGGTTATGTTTGGTAAGGCTAGCTTTAAAAACTTGGAACGCTCCACTACAATTGCTGTTCCCTTTCGAGACGTGACCTTGCTTATCAGAGGTATCTTAAACACTGACCTAACTGCCTTCCCGGGCGATTGCTGTGAACATTTATTTGTGATAAAAGTCGTGTTTGTTCAAGTGGACTAGTTGATGGGGCGAAGGCCCACTGAATAGTAGACCAGTTGATATGTTTACTTTCTTCCACAGAACAATACCAGTAGACGACTCAATCGACAGCCGTAAAAAAACACTCCAATACTCATATTCACATAGGCCTAAACTATTTTATTGTTAACAGCCTCCCCTTGGATATTAACTTCACCTTGACTGTAAATAAGTATTATTTAAAACTATGAATATTAAATATTGTAATAAAATACGCTGCTAGCGGTGGTATAAGAATTGATATAATGGAGATTATCATTAACAAGGCGGATTCCTCTAAAAATAAAAGGATGAGGTTCTACCGCCAAATTCTTTGAGTTTCAAGAATATTTATTACTACCAAGCCGCCAGGGGCTCAAACCGGGCCCGGTACTAGGGGAAAAGCATGGGCCACCATTCTTTGCTCTATTCGACGTCAAGAGCGGCAAAAACTTTATTCGTTTAGGGGGGTAGATAAGCATAGAAAATAAAAAGTTTTTTTTTGAGAGGCCATGACCCGAAAACTAAAGGGGGGTTTGGGGAACCTAGATGAATGTATTTGGGGTGGCCCTCGTCTTAGTAAATTTTTAAAATTATACTTTTCTCTAAGCTATTTGTATTAGTCTTTCCCCAGAATTTCATGGAATTTAAATGTCTCTATAAACTATTTAGATTGGTCATTGTCTGGAATATTTAGGAAAACTAGATATATATTATGTAAGCTATTGTATGTGGTTTTCTCTTAGCAATTCTTTTTTAAATGGATGCATCTTGAAGCTATTTGTAGTTATCTTCATTTATTTTTTTTAACTTGATTTAACTAAAATATATTTAGAGTGGGCCTCTTCCATCAAATTGTTGAAAGTTGGATGCTCTCACATGTTATATGAAATTATATTCCCCTGGAGTTTGTTGAGCGAAGCTAACGGGATAAAAGCCCGGCGGACAGTGAATATTGTTTGTAGTTGATAGTGAATCATAAATTGTAGGATTAATAATAGTTTTAAATTGAACTACACAATATGACTTGATTATAAAATGATAATAAATTAAATACTTACATTTATTACCCGATTAATTTGATGCGAATTTAAAAGGTGGGTTAAATATTATATATCAAGTAATCACGCCATAAGCTATTTATATTTATGATGTATACTTGTATACTAATAAAAACTGTAAAAGTAGCAATCCATTCACACGCACGCATATCGCGTTTCGGTTGCATCATTTGTAGCCCAGTAGTGGGAAGATTATCCAGTACTAATGTACCGTTGCTCAGAGGGTGACCGAATGTACTAATCGTACATCCTTCCCCTGGGGGCTCTTTCCATGTCCCGATGAGATGAGATGATGGTGATAGTGAGTATGTGAGTATGAGGGTGTAGAACCAGTGACACTTAAACTTAACTTAAGCCTAACTAACCAAATCCTGGTGACCTTTGGGGTAAGTCCCCTTTCGGGAAAATAACACAAGCCACTGGCCGGGAACTGAACCCGAGCCCCATAGGTTGATATACAGGTACATTGATCACTACACCATGAGGCCAGTTTTCACACTAGATGAAAATGCAGATTAATGGTCAGGTTCATCTACAAAATTAAAACATACCTATCTCCTTGCCTCACTTTGTTTATCTACTAAGTGACTTACGAATCTCTCGACGTAAACGTTTGTGCAATTTTATCTTACTCAACATTAAAACACTATTAAAGTTTTATGTGTTCATACCACAGGAGTAGTAAAGTGTGGTTGTGGTGAAAAGGTAGCAATTATAAAGTTGCTTGTGTCTATATTAAGCTATATGTTAGAAAGTGTTCATTTTAGTGTCTAACGTTGCTGAAAATCAAAATTAAATAGGCTTCTGCGTAACCTAAAAGTGTAATTAAATTTAAGCTCTCAATATGTACGGTATAGTGTACATTATGTTCGTTCTTATCTCTCGCACACACACATCCACCAAAAACACTAAAGTGTCAGCAAATATAGATGCATTTCATCTAAATTTTACCTCCCTCATCCCCCCTTTTTATAAAAGTATGCGTGTATGTTGGAGGGGTAGAACGTAATTGTGAGAATGTAAAATTATAACTTAAAAGGGAGCTTGCAATTACATCACGTTAGAGCTTAGAAAGCGCTAATTTAACCCTAAAGGTGGCTGAAAATCAAGTTAAATGGCCTATTGTATATCTTGGAAGTGTCACTCAGTCTAAGTACGATCTTAACATTACATCATGTTGTCCATGGGTCTCTCTCTCTCTCTCTCTCTCTCTCTCACACACACACAGAAGTGTAGGTTACAAACCACTAACCGAAGCATATTATCAAACTCATGAAAACTAATTTCTCAAATTGACGGTTATGATTGGTGGTTGCAATAACCCTAGTATCTTCTTTCCACCCAGTGCGTCGCACATTGTTATCGATATCTAAATCCATGGTAGAATAACCACACAAGTGCCTAGATCCATTATGACCCCAAACAAAATGAACATAATTATCTACATTCAAGTTAAAAACATGTTCTAACTCGTTATTAATAAAATAGCTTATTGCTAATCACCCCTCGATTAATCATCCAAATTTAAATCCATACCTTATTTTAAGGCTATTAATATTTAATTTAATTTAAATTTAATGATTTAAGTAGTTATTACACCTTGGTCTCCGATTTCTTCCTTCGTTTAGTGTGGTGCGCCATTGATAACCATATAACTATACAAGGAAGGGCGGTTACCATATTTTTCTTGCCCCCCTCAAAAAAAAAAGAGAGAAGCTTTTGACATCCAGTGGGCACTGTAAATTGACACTACTGTTACAATATAGGCCATACACGAGGGGTGTTTTTTTTTTCATCTCTTCAGAACATATCCCCCTCCCCGCTTTTCATGAATGGCCTACCCACTCATGGATTATATTATGTAAACGTGACCATTATTTAGTAGTAGAATCCCAGGTAGAGGTTTTTCTTCTAGTGTTGTATTGTTGGCAATCTCCGAGGGGTGAAAGGGATTAAGCACAAAAGCTGTTGAAAGCGGATAGTAGTGCAAAGGGAGTAGTTTTTATGGAAAATAAAGAAGAGTACAGTTGGGAAGTAGGGCGGGTTGGTGCCCCATGCTGGGATGAGCTGTTTTTGCAAAAGGGCAACCACTAAAATGGTTGTAAGTAGTATGTTATGTCCGTATGAGGAGCTGGTGACGTATGACGAGGGACGTAGTCTGGACTCTTGTTCTGTGACGTCATTTTCTTGGGGAGAGAAGATAAACATGGTTTCGGCAAAACTTCAATATCTTACTAGTAATAGAGCCCCTTTAACCTCCTTTTAATAATGTCATTTCGTTTCATTTTCCTTCATTAAAAAGCTAACCAACAGTAGATACCTCTAAAAGACTAACACTGAAAAATACAGGACAAAAGAGGCTTGCAAAATTAGAAATACATTCTCTTGGTGTACAAAAGATTTACAATATAACAATGGTAGTAATTAAATAATAAACATTAGAATGAAAAACAAGAGGAGAGATTCTGCAATAGTAATGATTATTTAATTAAGAGTCCACAGTAAACAATAGGAAGATAATTTTATTAATAAGTGTGTCTCTTATTTAGATTTCCAAGTTTGGTTATTCTATGATAAATAATAATTATTATAATATATATTCAACTTAAATTTCCTTGGGTATAGTTCTGACTAACAGTCACATCTAGAGCAGTTACATGTGAAGTTTATCATAACTAGGCCTATACACTAATTTAAATGAGTAACCATAATGAAAAGAACAGTTTTATAGGCGAAAATGTTGAAAGTTTACAAAATATAGTCCCATTACCCACCCACAGATCCATTTTTTACTTCAACACTTAATCAAATATAGTTATAAAATGACAATTATCAACTATTTAATCCAATAATGAAAGATAGAGGATGGTAGTTCAAAGGAAGTGAGAAATACTTGTTGCAATGCAGTTTTTACCTTCTCGCTATCTTACAGGTAGAGAAAGTATTGTGATCGTCAAAAAATCGAACTCCAGGTTTTGATGAATCTCGACGTTTCATGACCCTCTGAATAAATAAAAAAAAAGTTGTTTTTGAATTTCCGTCTGTCTGTCTGTCATTACCTCCAACTAGAGCATAAACTATTTTACCGATCAGGCTAAAACTTGGTATCTAGGGTTTTCATAGGGTTTCCCCGAGTGGTTTTTGGAACTAGATGTCTAACCCTAAAATTGAGGGCAGTTTGCTGATGGGCAAAAAGAGAAAAAGACGATTTTCCCAAAATTTGCTCTAACGATTTTAATTAAATTTCATTTCAAAACATTTATAAATATTCCAAACAAAATATATATTCTCAACATTTTGGCAAAATGACTTTAAGGGCTCTGGTCTGAAGGGTAAATTATCATTTTTTATAATGTCTCCGTAAAGCTTTGAGATATGAAATTACTTATCATTACAAATATGTAGATCTATTTATGATACAAATATATTATTCGAAGCATATTATTATAAAACCAATAACTTTCAAGCTATACGCAAATATATCTAGTTATTAACTTTGTGAAAACTAAAGGTAAAGTATTTCGAACGTAAAAAAAAATATCGTGAAATGTTAATGGATACGTCTCATGACCTCCCGAAGCCTATAAAGCGGTCTTTGCAATGCCGTCTGTCTGTGTGTCTGTTTAAACTTAGAATTAAAAGTAGTTAATAAAGGGAGAAAAGAGAAAAAAATCTATTTTCTCAAAATCGGCTCTAACGATTTTGATTAAAATTCGTATCTAGGCGTTGATTAAGATTATAACTAAACTGGCTATTTTTGTTTACCCATGAAAATGACTTCTAGGTTACTTTAAAGAAGCAGAAACTTTCGTATCTCCTCAACTATTTGAGATATTAAATAACTTTTCATTGCAAAATTGTAGTACTACTAAAATAAAAAACTTTTTTATGAAATATATTTTTATTAAACCAACAGTTCCTGAGATATTGGCAAATATATTAATACAATTTTATGAGCTTTAGTTGTAAAGAGATACTACTTCAGTTTTGACGCAATAATTCTCCAATGACATAGAGTAATTAAATATAAGTAAGTCTTTCAAAAAGTTTATGTTGTTTTTACTTAAACATCTTAGAATAAATATTTGTACAACAATGATCTATCTCAATTTTAGACTTAATATTCAATATTTACATTTTTTATTGGTCAACATTTATAAATGAGGAATTTAATAGCAATGCGATGACATGAAGATTTGCAACATTTAATAAACTGTCACAAATTTTAACTGGAAGTTAAAATTTTAAAACAAAGTGTCGACCCTTGCTGACCCAATAATGATCTTTTTTTATTGTTCCAAACATACAAATGAGGACATAATCCTTTTTTTTTAATTATAAAATTTTAAACTAGGACTCAAAAAATGTTTTACATAAATATAGTGCGATTTATGCTTTCGTTTTCTAGTGTATATTATTTCGTTTCACATAGTATAATACGAGTTTTGAGTAAATATCTCCAATTTTAATGCCTAATTCATTATTTTTCCGTATTACTTGATCGCCAAATTCAAAGAGTAATTAGAGAATACATTCCAATAATAAATCCAAAGAGGAATAATATTTTTGTTTATTTGGTTGTTTTGAACTTACTTATCCTTATAAAGGATTTTTTCTGCGCCTTTATGTTTGCTTACGACAAGAATAGATTTTAATGCGGATTTTTTAAATATTATGTTGAATTACTTTAGAAAGGCTGAAAGCCATGTACAAATTACCTACGTCGTAAAGGAGCTGAGTAGTAATATTAAAGGCAATACAGGCATTTTATATGCGCTGTGTAGTTACAAAAGCAAGGACTGCCACAAGTGCAGTTACTGTTATGAATCCAGGGAAAAAATCAGACCCAAGGATATATATTAGGTTCTAAGTTCGAAGAATCCGGATTCAAATATCGATCTATCGCTGCAGTCAAATGTAGCTAAGCATATGGTACACAACCTATACACACTTATGAATCGATAGTTCCCGTATTTGTAGCAAAAACTATCCAGAATGATTTCAAAGAGCTACCTCGATGGGCATGACAGATACCCCAAATACCTCAGGCAGCATCCCGACGATGGAGCACGCTCGGCCCCGATCCGTTCTTGAACGTTGGAGATAAAGAGTCGTTAGATGGTCCCACAAAAACCCGTCCTGTTGAAAGTGTTATATTCCCAAATCAATGTGAGCTGTGTAGTTTCATCAAATCTATTAAGTATGTATGTAAGTAAATCAATAAGAGGAATGATCCAGCAACGTTTAATATTAACCTGACCAATGAGGTGGAACAATTTCAGTCTGGATTATTCAAGGTGCTATGCATTTATCTGTCCATTTATAAAAATATACAATGTGTATAGTGTACAATCATCATCACTAACGTAAATAACAACCCATGCGACACACTACTAACAATCTTCTTCAAAATGTGCGCTGAAGATCCCTCTGCAAAAAAGTGTTCTTACAATGAGGTTGCCTCATATAATGCTTGGAAAATTAAGAAATTCCAGTGCCGAAAGCAAGATGTTTATGTTGAGGAACACCCCCGGTGTAATGAAGGGTGATTCCATCAGCCTGGTATATACCATACACCTGAATAATACCGTGTGTTATTATGTGAGAATGAGGCTCCGTGTCGTCAGAGGTCAGACTTCATTTGAAAACTTACGCACAATGAATGACGTGACCCACATATTATACCAATTAATTATTTTGTAGATAATTGGGACTCAAAAATGGCTTACAATGGAGCAGTACTTTATCAAAAGCCACTTTGTGTCACTCTTCTTCCTCACTAGATATTCTCTCCCAATCATATTTATATTTTTAAAGTAACACTTTGGTTCACCCGAAGGTAAAGCATATCGGAAGGTATTGAAGAGAGAATCAGAACGGAGCAATCGGTATACAATTCGGACTTCACTTAAGATATTTTTAATGCAGGATAGAGTGAACTCAACCAAATTGTAAGGGTTCTCTCGTACAATAGGGTGAACAATTTGGGTCTTGTTCCACCCGACAATTTGTTTGTACAGATTTATATGTTATAGAGACTATTTGAGAGAGTCGACAAACGACCTGTAATTTCTATTAAAACTTTTGAATGCAAACAAGCCTCTATCGTACACAAAACAACTTACCGTAGAGATAAGGGTATTATAGACTGTTCTAGATCCTGTAGGAAAGGTCTTCTTTTAAGATGCGTTCTAAGGTAAAATAAATACTTTCATAATTAATTAATGGTTTGTTAAACTCAACTTTGAGGGATATGCTGCCATTGCGATGGCTTCATCGAGTTTAGCCGCTATTTTGTTAGATGCGGGGAATAACAGCAAATGAGCATTCAAATTACCTTTGTATTTTTCTGACAAGCAAACAAATGGTCATGTGCACCATATCGAAGCAATGTTTTATATAAAAATTACTGCAGAACCTATATTTTATATTATTGAATGAGAGTACAATATAATAAAATACCTCAATTGAAGATCTAGGTAGAACTCTGAGAGATATAAGAAGCAATAATGTGTTCATAGGAAGCGTCACAGTATGATTCTCAGGAGATTTCCGACAAACTCCACCAGTAATTATGAGACTTATTAGAGCTGACGAGGTCAGCGCCTGCCTCAAAATTTATATATACACATACATACATATGCCCAGATGTTGTGAAATTTTCCCTGTCCCTGTGCGAAGACAAAAACTACACCTATTAGTTGATATATTGCTTCAAAACACCAATCGAGTAGTCGCAGAGCACGCAAAGTCAAGGCGTCCTTGAACAACTCCCAAAGATACATCATGGTCAAGGATTTCCATAAATAGGTATATTTTAATCATCCCGATGTACAGTACATTTTCTGAAAAACAAGCCTCTTTTATGGTTCCAGGAGCAAGCAATTCTATCTACAAAAATGAATCAGCTTGTAAATTGAATGACTGTATTTTAGATAGTTCGAAGCGTAATCCCGCAATATAACCCTGCCTTATTTAATTTTGTAATTCCCTTAATATTTTTAATTTACCTATCCACGCTCTTCAATTAAACTTTAACACTCATTATTTTGGTGCATAGTTTTAACGCACCTAAACTGTGTAATGGGACCCGCTTGTAAGTAAATAGTCTGCAAAACTCTATCGTAGAGACGACTATCATGACAGGTTTCACAACGGGAAATGGGTTGTGGCACCAAGAATATCCATGATTCTATCAGACCTGCCATTCCAGTTTAAGTGTATGTAATTTCCTATCAAGGCTTGCTATGTGATGATTATCAACACAGCTTAAGGACGAACCCTGCAGGTGGCAGGCGTTTATCTCAGAGGCAAGTTTTTTCACACGGACAACTAACTATATGTGACGTTATCCACGTGTTAGTTCTAGTATAAACCTATTAATGACAGCTCCTCATGATAAAACTACTAAGTTCATTTATAAATAATCCTTGCTTTAAATTTCGTTACATTATTTCCTTCAGTAAATAAAAATATTATGTTTGTCTAATCTTTAAACATGAATAACTACAATACATTGAATTTTTTTCATCTTGAAGGTATATCTTTTATCAAATAAAAAAAGTTTACATCTACATTGACGTTGCTTGATTTATTCTTTGAATTAAAAATTCTTGTGTTAGAAACGTTATTGTTTTAATGAACATTTTTCTTAAAACTTACGTTAACACTATCGATGATGTAGGTAAAAGTTAGCATTATAATAAAACGCATGTTTAAACGCTCAAGACTATTACACCTCTATGCACTTAATAGTGTGAATCCAAACCCACGTATTAAAGTGTCTCAGCACAGTCTGGGATCGAACCATATCCCTCTATATAATTATGTAGATGTATCCATATAGTCACAACGTTTTATTTATTGAACCATGATTTGTATATATATATATATATATATATATATATATAATTATGTCTCATATATATTAGATCAAATAACCTTTAAAAAACTCAGAATAGATATTCCCTGTTGGCAGACAAAATACTAAAGACATTTGTGTACCTTAAAAAAAAAAGAACTTTCTAAATCTCGTGTTTCACGTCTTAATCTTAAATGAACCTTTTTAAACGTGCAAACCTGATACTTTCAAGGTTTCTTAAGGAACTAGAAAAAATAAATTGAATCCTGGTCATACTTTTATGTTTGTATGAAACTGTTGCTATGATGATAAAAATATAGAGTAGTTATTTATTTCATTTTCATTTCATTTATTTGCGACATTTAAAGAGAACTTTCTGAACCGACTGATTATATAAACACATGACTTACAATTTAATATAAATCTAGGACAGACACAACATCCAGCCCCCGGCCGTTAATTCATCACTGTGAAAGAGGCAACCCACATTTGATCATTGATAAATTTTTCAGCCTTACCAGGAATTGAACCCGGGACCCTTAGTTCAGTAGACAGACATGTTACCGAACGAATTAAGGTGTCGGACTACAGTAGTTATTGTTTAAACCATTGTATGCCCTGCGAATACATAAAAAATACTTTCGTTTGTGATCTCACAGTTTAAGGTATTATTATCTATCTCAACAGATTGTGTTGCGGATAGCTCGAGGCTTAAATCTTGGTTAGGGGCACACTGGGAGGAGGGTCATCGACAAGTGATCTATTTAGGGATGCTTGATCTTTTGGAAAATCGATTATTTCCCCTAGATTAATCGATTTTTTGGATCGATTCAAAGGCATTGATCTGATTCACATATCAATTCTTTTTCTAGCGATTTCTAAAAGATTGAATCGAAAGATCGAAAGAAATCAAAACTTCTAATCAATTAAGGGAAATATATTTTTTTTGGCCCTAGGAAATGTTTTGTTGACTATTAGTACTAGGAAAATTTCGAAACCAAGTCTTGCAATCTTGGGCTACTAATTAGTTATTATTTGTTTTTATTTAGTAAAGTGAAGAGAATAATCCACTGATCTGCTCTTTTCACGTCTAGGTTCTGTAAATAATCACATCACGTTTTTATTCTGTGATGTATTTATGGTGACGTGTTGACCAAAAAGTCAATAGTTTGAAAATATTTCGTAAAAACCTCATTTCCCCCATAGAGTTTTAGTAGTTATAGAATGCTTACATCTACAATTTTAACTTTCACCAAGCTAGTGATTCCCAAGTTTTGAGACACACCCTCCCGCAGAAAGGTTGTGAGGATTCCTCAAGATGGATGCCAACAAGTGTGTTTAGTTTTAGTACAATCACTAGTTCTCGATCAATTAATTCAAACAAATAAGGTATACTGATTTCACAGTTTCTGAAAGATTAATTCTCTGTGACTGAGAAAAGAATATAAGTGCGTCCCTCTCTGGGGTCTAGTGGTTAAGGTTCTGGTTTCTCTCCAATATGTAGCCTGATTTTCTTAAAATTCTTCTGGAAGCTCCTGAATCCCCAATCTCCCTTTTGATTTGGATGGCAAAAACCTTTTTAAAAAACGTAATTTTACTAACTGCCCCCTTCCCCTCATATAAATATGGTTTTCCACCAGCACTGATTCTTCTCTTCAAGTAATACATTTAAAGTGCTCCTCAATGTGAAAAATAATTATAGTAGGCCTACCACCACACACAAGTGCATCTAAATTTAAAAATTGGAAAACAGAACAGGAACAAAGTGTACATTGTATGTAAGGCCACACACATTATTTAAATCACTGCCCTTTGTGGTTACCACAAAAATAATTTAAATATCTTCTAGAGGCATTTAATATGTCACACAGTTTTGCTGCCTCTACCCCCTCTCCCTAATATATTTTTACGCCTCCCCGCCCCTCCACTAAATACATTTTGACGCCACCCCCACCCCTCGATACAATTTTGATGCCTCCCACTCCTCCCCTCAGTGTAAATTTCTAGATGCGTCACTTTTGGTTAGTGTAGAGCAAACTTTATTTACATGAATCGTTAGCTCGATATTTGGAAGATCGATTCAATGCACTCGATTTTTTGCCTGAATCGATACTACGCCTCTTGATCTAGATCGATTCGGAGAATCGATTCAAAGCCCATGAATCGAACATCCCTAGATCTATCTCCTTTACCCAAACATTCCTTAAAAAGCTATTAAGATACTTATATTAAACGTAACACTTATAAAAATGTGTCTTTAAAAGGTTGTTTGTATATAGCCCGTAGATAAAGTAATAAAAATAAGTGAAAAAAAGTTTTCTCCCCAGAATTATTCTCTATTTGACGTACAATTCGTCACCCGAGAATGCAAGTGTTCTATCTCCAAAATTGTTAAATTTGAGACATTTGATACATACGGTCAAACTTCATTGCTCTTTTACACAAAAGTGGAAAATTGGACATAGAACACTTGCATTCTCGGGTGACAAATGTTTGGACCAAAATATTATATCAGACCATGACTTGCAAACTATCTCAAATCTAGACCCATCACAACACACAGTTGACCCACCTCGATGGCCTAGTTAGCTAACGTGCTAGTTTAGTGTTGAGCTAGACTGCCGTGGACGGGGTGATCAAGGTTCAAATCTCCCTCGGGTGAACTAAGGGTGGTTTTTCATTGATGGATTTACACTCTCCATCCACGAAAATGTGGGCTCACTTCCTCTATATTCAACCTTCCCAATTCCTAATCCATTAGCGTAATTTAAGCGTATATTCCCGAACGAACAGTAAGACGCGGTACTAAGTATTATTAACACACAGTTTCTCAACGGTTAATTAATTAATGTGAAAGATGAAATTTTAATTTCACCAAACAATAATTTGTTTGACTGTCTAGAATCGAAAACATGACCTTCAACACACTAGTCAAGTGCGCTAATGACAGAACTATACAGCTGGACCCTAAGTAAGGTAATTAATAGGCTTAATGTTATTTGCCCCAAGTCTTATTGTGCGTGATATACGCATTAATTAATACTAATTGAGTAGGAATGAGGAGGGTAGAATTAAGAGGAAATATACCCGCCCTGTGCGGGGAGGGAGAGTGAAAATTAAATAGGTATGAGCAATTCTGAAATCAAACATCCAGGAAGATACTTGTATATAGCTTCTAGTGAAACACTTGCTGTAAGAGGTTAAACGTTGTGTATACCTTTAAGTGAGTCAAATTAGTGACAGTGAAAGTGAAAATCCGAATCTTACTCCACAAATACCCAACAACGGGAATGTACAGACATTAAAACAAATTACAATAGTTGTACTAGTTATACTACCTTGCTAGACATTTGGTACTGTTCTTTATAGGGGTGTGCGAAGCCAGTTTTTTCAGTTCGAAGCGAAGTCGAAGCGAGTATTCAAGAATATTCTCGAAGTCGAATCGAAGTTCGAATAAAATTTAAACAACTAATAATAGCTCTTAAAACAAATTATTTTTCTA
>CABFVX010001147.1:174345-187482 GCA_902151425.1 Timema shepardi | reverse complement strand
TCTGAGGAGACTTTTTCCTAAATAATTTTATCCACTCTTCCTTCACGAAAATGTGGCTACACTTCCTATAGATTCAACCTTCCTCATACCTAGCACTTTAACGTAATTAGTTCATACTCGTATAACCTTAACGATGCTAAATATAATATAACTATTTTAAGAACACTTGATTAGAAGGGCTAATTTTAAATTGTCGCACCAGCATTTGCTCGGAGTAAACATGACAAAATACCAATAATTGTACCCCCCCTCCCTATCCCTCGACTAATAGTAAACCTTACCGAAGTTCAAACCCTTGATCTCTGGGCCATATTTGAGCGTGCTACCGCCGAGCTAACTCTTTGTGAATGTTTTAAACTGTGGCCTATTTTGTTGGTGTTGGGGAGGCCAGGGGTTTAATCCCGGATGGGTGCACATTGGTTTTCCTAAACGGTTTCTCATTCTCCCGTGAAGCAAATGCTGATGCATTTATTCTAAGCTCTATCTTTCTCGTTCCTCCCTTAGTATACATTTCTAGACAGCCCGGCCGGTTAGTAAGACGTAGAGCACTTTAACCAAATCGATTAAACGTATAAGAAAACTTTTGTCTCCAAAAACTTTGTTTTATAAATAGGTAATCAAGCTCCATTACATGAACTGAGTTTACGTGAACTATGACCTTTCTCTCCCCTAGTGGATACAAACACCTCGTGTGATTTATCTTTTCAAAATTGTTATATTTATTTGGGATGAAATCACACATAAAAAAAGCAAAATGATATATTTAAAAAAAAGTTATAACTCTTGAACCCTTTTTATACAACCTAAATAAATTTGAATCTATCATTTTAATAATATGGGGTCGGTGACCTAGTTGTTTAGGGAGTAAGGTGTCGGACTTCTGTGCTGGTGGCCTGGGTTCAATCCTCGGTCCCGGCACAGATTTATTCTGATTACCAAACCCTTCCTTCACCTCTGACAAGACATCTTGTGAATGCGTGGAATGCCAGGCCTCCACCGTGGTTCGGATCCCAAGTTAAACTGTAGGTCCTCCATTTCATCTCACAATCACCCTAACTTTATATATTAGCGTAAGTGCGTATAACCCGAACGGGTAGTAAGACGCGGTGCTAGATATTATTATAACATATAAATCCTATCTCGACCTTACATGACGTCACAGGTAGGTAACGCCCTCAAATAAGAAGTGAACACTTCTCTCTTCTTATTTTTTTGGCCACAGTTTATTTCTCCCGTTTATTTAGTGTTTAGCTTCCATTGTGTCCTTGTCTCATTTAGAATTAGTTTTTTTTTCTCCGTCCCTAGTTTCACTGTTGATTAATGTATCTTTAAGAAGGTGACAAGACACGTTATTTTTTTTTGTAGTCCTGTAAACGGGGTTGTTCCCGATGCAAAGCCGGTATTCATGTCGCGGACCTCGTTAGAGTACAACGTTTTATCGTCAAATAATCGGGCCGTTGCTTACTTGTCATAGGCTCGACTTGGAAGGCGTGTCTCCTCCATCTATTTACAATATTTTTAAATTATATTCTAGTAACCCGCCTCGGTGGCGTAGTTGGCTAACGCGCTTGTCGTGTTGAGCTCGACCGCTGAGGACGGGGAGATCGAGGTTCGAATCTCGGTCGGGTGAACNACCCGCCTCGGTGGCGTAGTTGGCTAACGCGCTTGTCGTGTTGAGCTCGACCGCTGAGGACGGGGAGATCGAGGTTCGAATCTCGGTCGGGTGAACTGGGGGTGGTTTTTCCTAAATGGTTTTCCACTCTCCCTCCACGTGAATGTGGGTTCATTTCCTCTAATTCAACCTTCCCAACTCCTAATCCATTAGAGTAATTAGTACTTAAAGCGTATAACCCGAACGGGTAGTAAGACGCGGTGCTAAATATATATATATTCTAGTACATCTATACTGCCCTTTAGAGGTATTAGTTTAAATATACAGTAAAACCCTGTTAGATGGAGCTCTGGTGATCCAAAATTACGGATAATCCGAAGACAATTTTGGGAAACGAGGGGTGGTAAACGTAGTTAAAAGAAATATCTTTTAGTAAGAACAAACTCAAAGTTAAACGAGGCTTGTAATAAATATGTGGTAATGAATGCTAAATATTTAATATGGTAATCAACAGGTTTTTTCCCTCTATTATTATTATTATTATTATTATTATTATTATTATTATTAGCACCGCGTCTTACTACCCGTTCGAGTTATACACACTTACGCTAATGTGTAATGGTAGGGTGATTGTGAGATGAAATGGGGGGACCTACAGTTTAACGTGGGATCCGAACCACGGCGGAGGCCTGGCATTCCACACATTCACAGGTTGTGATTAATACACGTCTTGTCAGAGGTGAAGGAAGTGTTTGGTAATCAGATAAATCCGTGCCGGGACCGAGGATTGAACCCCGGCCGCCAGCACAGAAGTCTGACACCTTACCCCTAGACCGCCAGGTCACCCTCGGTTTTTTCCTCTAACTAAAAATAATGATAGTGCTGTAAAATATACATACTTTAAAAAGTATATTACTTGTTACCTGTTATACGTCAGTCAAATGTATGTACATGTTTTTAGTAAAATTAATTCAACTGCAATTTAAAATGTTTGAAGATACTCTGTCTGCCCGTGGAGCGTTTCGTATCCCTCCGCTTGATCCGAACAAGCTACGCTCTCAATTATTTTTGACTAACGAGGATCTACTGAAGTTTGTTTTTATTTTATTTGGCACGGCGTCTTATTACACTTTCGGGTTGTATGCTCGTCTGTGGTTGAAAAATTACACGTCTACACGGGAATAGAACGTGGGACCATTTTGGTTTGGGTAATTTCACCTCCATAGTGATCTTATAATTTGTTTGCTGCTGTAGAAGAACTACAGTAGCCCCATGGCTTCTTTGGTGCTGACTTGACAGCTTTGAAAAGTTACCAGACCAAATTATGTATCCCTACGCCGAACCATATGATCTGTAAAAACACGTGTTTAGCAGCTGTCACATCTGACGGCCAAAATCTAGGTATATACCTAAATGTTGACTGTCAGAAGTCAGCTGTGAGCTGTCAGTCAGCACCAAAGAAGCCACGGGGCTACTGTATACCTGGCGCACACCTTTTTACGGTCTTAGCGAGTGTTAAAATAAATAACTTGAGTTCATCAGGCCAAGATCAATTCTGAACATTTGGGTGAAATCTATTTATATATGAGTGTTGAGTTATGTTTTACCGACGAGTCTCAGAAGTGACAGGTTAGCGTTTTAGAATTGATACTATTATATTTGGATTAAAATGGCTTGTTTAACTTTTAATATTAATTAATATTTCTGACATGTTTTCAAATTAGATGATTTTCTTTCTGTTTCAGATTTTCAAAAATTAGAACGAGAGGCTCGTATATGCCGAAAATTACAGCACCCAAATATTGGTAAGTCTTTCATCGCAAATATTATATATTTTTTATCTCGACTCCTCACAGAGAGAGAAGTATTGTAATCATTAAAAAAAATCAAACATAACATTTTGATAAATCTCGACGTTTCATGACGTCATGAAACCGAAGTTTTCGCGATGCCGTCTGTCTGTCTCTTGGCCTTAGAGCTGAAACCTTTTTTTTTCAATCAGGATAAACTTGGTGTTAATAGTTTGTATAGATTTACTCCGCGGAATTTTTGTAATTTGATATTTAACCTTAAAACTAAGGGTAGTTTACTAAAGAACAAAAAGAGAAAAAAAAATATTTTCTAAGAATCTGTTTTAACGATTTTAATTAAATTTGGTACTAAAGCATTGTTTAACATTACAAACAAAGTGACAACTCTCATTTTCCCGTCAAATTGACTTTGAGGGTACTTTACGTGAGAGTAAATTTCCAACTTTGATCACATCTCAACTATTTGTGATACGAAATAACTTATCGGTGTAAGTTGTAGTACTGTTAAAAATTAAAAACATTCGTTTAGAATTTATTTTAATAAAACCAGTTATTTATGTGCTATCGGCAAATATAAGATAAATATATATTTAAATTAATATTATTACTAGCATCCCGTCTTACTACCCGTTCGGGTTATACGCACTTACGCTAATGTGTAATTGTAGGATGATTGTGAGATGAACTGGAGGACCTACAGTTTAACGTGGAATCCGAACCACGGTGGAGGCCTGGCATTCCACTCATTCACAAGATGTCTTGTCAGAGGTGACGGGAGGGTTTGGTAATCAGATAAATCTGTGCCGGGACCTAGGATTGAACCCTGGACGCTCAGCACATAAGTCCGACACCTTACCCCTAAAACACCATGTCACCTATATTTTTTTTTAAAAGATCTAGGAAATCGGGAGTTAATAGTTACGCTCTTCACAATTAGTTTACGTTTATATATAAGTATTTAGACAGAGACCGCCTAACCACCCTCTAGCTCCAAAATCCAGACACCAAGAAAGATGAAACTTTGAATAGAGTAGTTCTACGAAACTTTATGAGACCAATAACTTATCCTTGAACGGCCGGCCACTTGCCATCTCGTGACCAATAACATAACCAATAGTCTAAAACAACACGACACAAACATCGTAAGTCGAGCGTGATTTTCTCTTATTCTCTTTAGACAAATTTTTTACGCATCTGGTTTTATAAAATTATCGTAAAACTAATTAAAACCAGAACAAGTATTAAAAAGGCTATTCAGGGTGTTCGTAAATTCACAGCCCAAACCGCACATATAGTTTGTTTGAACCAAAGGTAATACAAGATCCCTGTCATTTACATCCGGTAAACTATGCTAATACCATTAAATTGTGTTTAAAGTTTCGGTGTACAGTGCCGGGAGAGCAAAGCTGTGCAAGCATGCGTGTACAACAGGTTGCAGAGGAGCTAAGCGCTCGTCACTAAACACCTCGACATCTTGGAGCATGGTAGCAGAACATACCACAAATAATAGTAAACAACACACCAGTCCATCTAGAAATGTGAATACGTTCTGAGGGTCTGCACTAACGGTCCTACGTCACAGAAAGTGCTTGCCGTTATTACATGTGGAGTGCCACGAGCCTAACTCCTATGCAATCTGTTGTACACGCATGCTTGAACAGCTTTGCTCTCCCGGCGCTGCACGACGAAACTTTAAACACAATTTAATGGTATTAGCATAGTTTTCCGAATATAAGTGTATTGAGATTTTGTATCACTTTTGGTTCAAAGAAGCTATATGTGCAGTTTGGGTTATGAGTTTCCGAGCATCCTTTATACCCTCTTTGGAGGCCGCGTGGTCTAATACGCTACTCTCGTGTTAGATTAGACTTCCGATGACGGGGAGATCAAGGTTCGAATCTCGGTCGGGTGTACTGAAGGTGATTTTTCTACGATGGTTTTCTACTCTCTCTCCACGCGAATGTGGGTACACTTCCTATAAATATAACCTCATTAACCCCGAAAACCATTAACGTAATTATTATATAAGCATATAACCCGAACGGGTAATAAGATGCGGCGCTAAATAAAAGGGCTATATTATTATTAGCACCGCGTCTTACTACCCGTTCGGGTTATACGCACATACGCTAATGTGTAATGGTAGGGTGATTGTGAGATGAAATGGAGGACCTACAGTTTAACGTGGGATCCGAACCACGGTGGAGACCTGGCATTCCTCACATTCACAAAAAAAAGGCTATAATAAAAGTCATATGTATATATATATATATATATATATATATATATGTGTGTGTGTGTGTGTGTGTGTGTGTGTGTGTGTGTTCAGAACATATTCCAAACTTTAGCTACAGTAATACAAATATATACTAACACACGTAGCGGTGGCTGAGTGGTCTAGTGTGTCGCCGCAACGGGGAGCTCATGGTTTGTGAAAATACCTTTCCCAGCCAAATCGGTAGGCCCTTTTTTCTCTCTCTCATAGAGATGCTCGTGTACTTATGTAATCAATCTGTTCAGAGTATGCTCGTTAAATACCTTAAATAATTTGTTGTTTAATGGTAGATTTATTTAGTGGCAAAGTTATATTTTGCTCAACAAAACCTATACTAAAAGCAAACATTGTGTTGACTGACAAAGTCGACTTGACAATATCCTCAAGGTTCGCCTCATCCTTCTTTAATGTTTGTGTTGTAATGATTTTCTTGCATATCTCTCTCTCTCATGTTGAAGTCCTCTTTAGTTCAAATATTGAACGAATATTCTATACAGAAGTAGATGCTTTGTAACTACATCTTCTTTTTTCTGTGTGTGTAAGAGATTACCACAAGACTCTTCCAACTTTCCATCTAGACTAAGTTTCACGTAATTTTAAATTATCGACAAGCCTCTTTACAAGGAGTTTAATCTTGGATGTAATATGTCTGAAGAAGGAAGAGTACTCATCGTGCTATCTGAAGAAGCACCCTGGAAGGTAGGTAAGACGTTATACAACGTTACCTGATAACCAGTCACGTGTGAACAATGTAACACATCTGGTAGCTCAAACATTTTAAAATGTGGCCTTTTAAAGTTATTTGACGTTTTGCATTTAACTTTTTGTTTTATTTTCATGCACCGCTTTTTACTACCCTTTCGGGATAGCTGCATATCTATATTAATAGAGTTAAGGATGAGGAAGGTATAATTTATAATAAATGTATCCCCATTTACGTGGGCAAAGAGTGGGAAATAATGTAGGGAATGAAACCGTTTCAGTAGACCGTATCGAGGCTATAACCCCGACCTGCCCTTCACCAGTATTAAAGTCTATTGCGAGAGTGTGACGCCTTAAAGGTCTTGCCACACATATCAAGGCCGCGTCTAGGCCGGACTAGTCCAACACCAGATTTGCGCGCGTCCGGCCACGGCTCCACGCGCGGGATTCCGGGGCCTTCTCTACACCAGCGGTTAAAACGCTAGCGACCGCGCCTTTGAGTGAAACCCTTGTCATCAAGTTATAACATAAGTTTTCGTGTAGACCAGCGTTTTGACCGCTACCTCTGGAGGCGTTAAAACCCCCTAGCGGTAGAAACGCGAATCAAACTACACCAGGCGTTAACGTGCAGTTGGGCACCAATGTCGCAACAAGTCTTTCAGCAGGAATAATAAATACTCTTCCTCAAGATGGTGTCACGTTTTGCAATATTTCCATTCACTAGACCAAGTAGTTCATCAAATGAAACCACACACATTCTATAGTACAAAAATAACTTCTCTGGGTACATTCTGTGATTCATGAACATAATATGAAACTGTCCTGTTGAGAGACGGTTCTCTGGGTACATTCTGTGATTCATGAACATAATATGAAACTGTCCCGTTGAGAGACGGTTCGGATAATGTGGGGCGAGTCCACCAACGTCTCTTTTGATGAGTTTTGTTTGTTGTTGCAAGTTTCCTCCAACAAAATAAGTCCCGCCTGTACAATGTCCATTTTCAAACCATTCCGCACCAGTGGAAGCAACAACCGCGGCATTTAAACCGCCGGTGTGGAATCGGCCGTAGGTCAGGTGGAATCTCACTGCACCTTGGCACTTCTCCGCGCGCCTCTGCGCGCCGTCGTACGCTGTATTATTTACAAACCCGCGTGGTCTAACGCGCTACTCTCGTGTTGGACTATACTTCTGATGACGAGGAGATCAAGGTTCAAATCTTAGTCGGATGTACTGAGGGTAATAAGACTCGGTGCTTAGAAAATAGAAAGACAACTATGGTTGCACGCTTTCATGAAGTGGGGAGGTGGTACGTGGTGTGTGTGTGTGTGTGTGTGTGCGTGCGTGTGCGTGTGTGTGTGTGTGTGCGTGCGTGTGTGTGTGTGCGCGCCTTTAGACAGTTAGATCAATGCTGAGGGTTGATCGTGTTCCTTGGAAACTGACATTAACCAGCGTTGATAACTATAAGTTACACTATTTGTAGAATCTGTAATGGGGTTTAAATCCCGGAACTGTTGCACGCTCTGTTTATTTCCGTCCACTTTTCCTCCCCCGCTTTTATTATTACTAGAACCTGTCCAACTGCCCATTATAACTCTCTGCGCACCTGTTCAAGGAAAACGGAAGTTTTGGGGACCTGGCGGTCCAGGGATAAGATGTCAGACTTCTGTGCTGGGGGTCCGGGGTTCAATCCTCGGTCCCGGCACAGATTTATCTGATTACCAAACCCTTCCTTCACCTCTGACAAGACATCTTGTGAATGGAATGTGAGGAATGCCAGGTCTCCACCGTGGTTCGGATTCCACGTTAAACTGTAGGTCCTCCATTTCATCTCACAATCACCCTACAATTACACATTAGCGTAGGTGGGTATAACCTGAACGGGTAGTAAGACGCGGTAGTTAAACAAAACTATCTATATATCTCTTTATATATTTTATAATTTCAACTTCACGTAATCTCGCTATTATCTTCTCTCTCTTTTTACCGTCCGTTTTCCTCTTCCCTCTGTTGTTTCCTATTCTCGTCCTACCCTCCTCTCCTCCCTCGACTTGTCGCAAACCATCAAGAAGACTGGAGCAGCGTTATCTGTCGTCTGCAGGCAGCCTTTCTTCCCGTCTTCTCCCGCCCTGCTGCCCAGTCGACCGCACTCCGGGGGGTGCACTAGCGATAGGAGGAGCGCGAAACAATGCCCGCGAGTTATGGCTTAGAGCCGACCAATAGGACACCTGAGAGATCTTCCCCCCTCCCCCCCACTCCTGTCCTCACAATGGAAAACAATACAGCTATAATTATCTTCACCCATCCTCTATAAGGCTGGGTTTATATTCCTACGTAACGCATAGCCAATAGCGCATAACGCACAATGCACCGTTAAACGTAGTATTCAAAGCCTAACCTTAATCGATTGTGTTTTATCCATAGAAAATGTCCTAACCAACCTCTTTGCTCACCTAGACGAGGCCTCTGAAAATTCTTCAATGTCGTGTTCAGTCTAAAAAAACGCCAATTAAACTTTATCTTTTAAAACCGGATGGGGAACTCGGTGGTCTTGGGGGGGTAAAGTGCTCGCCTCAAGACCCGATGCTCATGGGTTCAAGCCTAGCCGGGGTTTGGCGGGACTTTTATTGAGCGATAGAAATCCGTAGCGCAACTTTCTTCGGAAGCCTTCGGTCCCATGTCGCTTGTGGCATATAAAAGAACCCTGGAAGGTAAGTGAAAATACCTATTCCCGGCAAAATTGGTACGTTCTTTTGTTCTCGCTCGTAGCCGTATTCCTAGAATCGATGGAAAATGAATAAATTCTTCACTTGCAAAATATTTTTTTCAAATATATCCGGCTTGCGGCGGAAAGCAGACACTTTGTATCAGCTCACAGATTAATTTCCCCTTCCTTTGTTAACTCGATATTGAGTACATTTAGATATTTGAGGATGTCTTTCAGGAAAGCCACGGCTAGCATATTGAACTCCTTTGTTAGTAACTCTACAGTAGCTCCATGGCTTCTTTGGTGCTGACTGACAGCTCACAGCTGACTTCTGCCTAAATGTTGACTGTCAGAACTAACAGTTGCTAAACACATGTGTTTGCAGATCATATGGTTCGGCGTAGGGATACATAATTTGGTGTGGTAACTTTTCAAAGCCGTCAGCTATGAGCTGTCATTCAGCACCAAAGAAGCCGTGGGGTTACTGTAAGTACTTGCTATTTTTAGGTGGGAAGCATTGCATTATATTCGGTTCAATACGGCCATGGGCATAACTGGCGAATTAATGTAAGATATTTGGGCGGTCTAGGTTTCTGCCCTTCGCGGTCCTGATCCGGACTGCGGTCCGCCAACTGCCAACCTCATGTAAAAACGATCGTAGTCATTGACACTCAATCAAAGAACGATCGTGAATAACAGACAAGTATGGCTACCGCAAGGCATTTCAAACACGAAGATTAACACAGAAGCTAATTACGTTATTCTGCGTGTCTACTGGCATTAAGTTGGTTATATCCTCTCCTAGCCTTCTCGTTAGCTAGTATTTCTCAAATCAAATGATTATCTATTCTACGCTCCATGGATAACACATAACAAGTTGAAATTAAATCAACTTTATGTGTTGTGCACTATTCATTTTCCACTATAGATCTATTATAAACGCAATCATGGAAAATAATGTGTTTCAACTTCTCGCTTACAATGTGCTATCCGTTGTGTATAACTAATAATAAGACTGGTAGACAGACAGGGTGATAAATGAACAAGTCCTGAGAAGAGAAACTATTTTGGATGTGACTCTTCGGTACAAAGCAAACTGAATTAGACACATCCTTAGGAGGAACTGTCTTCTGAACGACGTCATAGAAGGAAAGGTTGAGGTAAAGAGGAGCTTAGGAAGAAGGATTCAAATATTGGATGACTTGAAGGAAAAAAGAAAATTCTGGGGGTTGAAGGAGGAGGCAGACGACAGAGCGGTCTAAGTTTCATTGACAAAGGAATGGACATGTTGTAAGACAGAACACCTAATAATAATTATTATCATTATTATTATTATTATTATTATTATTATTATTATTATTAATATAAACCTAACTTAAGCTTCAGATAAATGCATAAGACTTTTTTTCTGTTTTGAAAAATCAAACTTAAAACTCAAAAACTCAACTCAAATGAAAGCAATCATATTCCTTAAAGTACAATCCAAAATGCCCATTTGTTTGCTGAGAGGATTCCCTGCCCTACTAATTACTTAGTAATTACTTAGTTTGAAAGTAATTTTAAAATATATTTCAACAAATCTAAAAAATATAGAAATTTGGCCGCATGGTCTAACGCGCAACTCTCGTGTTGAAATAGAGCGAAGGCGGGTAGATCAGGCTTCGAACCCGGTTGGGTGCACTGAGGGTGGTTTTGCCTTGGACGGATTTTCCACACTCCCTCCACGCATATTCGAGTGTGCTTACTCTAAATTAAATCTTACTAATCCCTCATACATGGGTGTATAACCCGAACGGGTAGTAAGGCGTGGTGCAAATAATAATAATATTTGTATTGGGTTCTTTCTCTACTATGTTCTATTCAAATGTTTTGTAGTATTTGTTCTGTGCTGGCCTGTTATAGGTCTTTGTCTATTGGACAGCACTTTTATAAATGAAAATAAAATAATTACCATCGTTATCAACATTTAGCGGTCTTCCTTAGTTTCCTCTACGGTGTAGCATATAGGATAGAGCCATAGTGTATAGTTCATACCAGGTTAAACGTATTGGATATCTATCACAGTGCAAGACCTAGAAACATGATCCTATTTGGAATTACTTTCCACTGAATTCACGTCCCCTAAACCAGAAGTCTTATCATTATCATTATTATTATTATTATTATTATTAGCGCCGCGTCTTACTACCCGTTCGGGTTATACGCACTTACGCTAATGTGTAATGGTAGGGTGATTGTGAGACGAAATGGAGGACCTACAGTTTAACGTGGAATCCGAACCACGGTGGAGGCCTGGCATTCCCCACATTCACAAGATGTCTTGTCAGAGGTTAAGGAAGGGTTTGGTAATCAGATAAATCTGTACCGGTACCGAGGACTGAACCCCAGACTCCCAGTATAGAAGTCCGACACCTTACCCCTAGACCGCCAGGTCACCTCAGAAGTCTTATCTTCAGAATAGCACGTTTGTGAGCAAAATACGTTTTTTTTTTAATTATTCTCCCTTAAGAGGGCGAAATTAGAACGTTGGAATTGTGAGTTAATATGAATTTCTCATTAATTTAAGTTTGTCGTGTGTAGATTACATATTCATTTACCGTACTGGTGTGTTTTATATTTCAAATACTATCCCGCGATAATATACTGGCACGTGAGACTAGCTGGTGGTCTTTGTATCAGCTTGGTAGGGTTGGGTTTTTTTCTGACCTGGTTACATAATTAATTACTTATGCACTCGTACATTCAAGAATAAATAACTAAGCTCTTTATTTTGATGAGCTTTTTTAACTATATTATGCGAATGTGTTGCCAAAATTCAAAAGTACGTGTTGCATTATTCATGACTTTATTTTTTTATATATAAGGATCATTTGAATAAAACGGACGTAGTTAATGGTGAAAACTTACCACTTTTTATATTTTATGTTTTATCTAAGAATACTTTGATATAAATTTTGCTCCAAAAGGGGCGTTGGGGGAGCTAATAATACCTTCTAGACGCTTTTTTTTTTCTTCGAGTGATGCGCATTTCAACTACGCCAGCGGGCTATTTGTGAAAAATGTAGAGATCAGAGGAAATATACCCACATTTGCGTGGAGTTGGAGAGAAACCCACATAGGAAACAAAACCCTTAATATCCCCGGTCTGAATTCGAGCACCCACTTCGGTGGCCGCATGGTCTAAGGCGCTATTTTCGCAGTAGACTGGATTCCCCCCGTGACGTTTTAGCTCGATGTTCGAATCTCGGTCGGGTGTACTGAGGCTGGTTTTTTCCAAAATGGTTTTCCACTCTCCCTCCACGTAAATACGAGTACGCTTCCTCCAAATATAACCTTCCTAATCCCTAAAACCACTGGCGTGATTATTACCTAATAAGACACGGTACTAAAAAAAAAACTCGAGCACCGTCCACCCCGCATCCGCAAAACTAGACCAGATGAACCTAACGTCTAGTCCTTGTGTCCACCGATGTGGGGTCAAAACTATATCGGTATTTTGAAGTGTGTATTGAAATGTGTATTAAAGTTCTCAGCTGGGGCTCGAACAAGGGGTCCCACGGAGACTGTCGGGTGTTAGGGCAAATTATTAAATACTAGCACCTCAGCGCTCTCACCCTGCATTCAAGGTCGTGAAAACATATTTTCATATTCTAATCCAGGGGTTTCCAACTTAAAAAATAGTTCGAGGGACACAACTAAATCCACAAGTCTAATTTCGGGCTGCAACATATCACGCTGAGGGGGGGAGGGGGGGTATGAAATAGGACTCACGAGGATACACAAGTTATTATAAAAATAGAACCCAAATAAGTTTATCACTGAATAAACATAAGTTGGAGCTTTCATGAATATCTTGTTATTATTATTATTATTATTATTATTATTATTATTATTATTATTATTATTAGCACCGGGTTATACTACCTGTTCGGGTTATACGCACTTACGCTAATGTGTAATGGTAGGGTGGTTGTGAGATGAAATGGAGGACCTACAGTTTAACGTGGAATCCGAACCACGGTGGAGGCCTGG
>CABFVX010001147.1:123799-145279 GCA_902151425.1 Timema shepardi | reverse complement strand
TTTTTTTTTTTCTTACAACACTAAATCTTTTTTTCAAAATGCCATGTTTTTGTATGTGTTTTGCTTTGGCTTCTATTTCTCGTATTTGATGTGTTAATGCATGCGTGTAACTGCTATTTAAAGGATTCACACTAATTTTGTTTATGTTTGCTCTTGGATGTGTATTTGCTATGGGGAAAAAAAAATGCGAGATTATCCATTACTAAACAAAGGAAATGATGAAGCAAAGAAGAATGTTTTTTTTGATAGCTGTAGGCCACACTACATATAAATTAAATAATAATAACACAAAATACAAATGTAATTGTTTGATTTTTAATTTCTTTAAAAACAAATATAGTCAACTTTCTTTCTTTATCTTCAAACATCATGTTCTAATTAATTGTATTGCATTTTTTTGGATCTAACTTAAAATATACATATTTATAAACTGAATTCATTAAAGAATTAGGGTGACCTGGCGGTCTAGGGGTAAGGTGTCAGACTTCTGTGCTGGCGGCCGGGGTTCAATCCTCGGTCCCGGCACAGATTTATCTGATCACCATACCCTTCCTTCACCTATGACAAGACATCTTGTGAATGTGGGGAATGCCAGGCCTCCACCGTGGTTCGGATCCCACGTTAAACTGTAGGTCCTCCATTTCATCTCACAATCACCCTACAATTACACATTAGCGTAAGTGCGTACAACCCGAACGGGTAGTAAGACGCGGTGCTAATAATAATAATAATAATAATAACAGGCTCTTAATATGTTGAAATTAGAGTAAATTTTTCTCTTTCAAGACCAAAGAATTTTTTTTTTCAAAGGAATTTATCAGTATTATTTAAATCCTCTTATTATTTTATTAATTGTAAATGGATTAGTTATTTCACTTATTGGATAAATTAATTAGAAAAAGTAGGTATATCTTTTATTTTAAATATTGTTTTGTGATTTCATCTATTAAAAAAAAAATTCAATTAACGTAACTTTATTCTTTTACTAGGAATGAGAGAAAAAAGTAGACTTGAAACTGCAAATTAAATTGGCAACATTCTTCTTTTCACTAATATTTTAACACACTATATATCTAATGTTATACTTTCAAGTTATCAAAAGTTTAAAATAATAAAATATTACATTCTATTCACTTTTAAGTGATATTTTGAGTTCATTAGGGTTGAAGATATAAAGAAGGTTTTCACTAAGTTAATTGATATATTTATTTGTCCCATTGGTCCTCATCGTACAATTTAATAGCACATATAATAATTCAAATCGCGTGATGCATTTGACAATATCCAAACCTACTCTTTCATTAATGTTATTGGGTGAATTTGAACTTGGTAAGCATTGGTTTGGAAACAGGTAAATTTCAAAATTTAAACTCTTTGAATGTGCATGTAAAGATTCAACTTGTTTCAACCAAATTAATTTTTTCCCCCTTGCAAGCCAATTATATTTTATCATTATAATTTTAAGATTTTTTTTTTATATTTCACTAGCAAATACTATTTATCATAAAATAGACATACATTTACTATTAGGTGGTCTTTTAATTGGTTGGCTTTAAATTTGAGTTATAACATTTAAATAAATAGACTTTAATCACATTAAAATTTAGCTTGTCCTTGAGAAAATAATTTTCTATTTTTCTAATAGATATGTATAGGTACTCACACCAGGTTTTTCATATTTCAATTATATATTTCACAGTTTATCAGGAAACTAAATTTTCTTTAGTATCATCTGATTTTAAAGTGTGTTTTTTTAAATAATCTCCTCAATACATCAATTTTTGAAGCCATAAGCTATGGTAGTAGAAACTTAATTTTAGAGAAAAATGTATTTCATGCCATGGATCATCTCGCATTGTGAATGTTTTTATATTTGATGTGCTCTTCTGTGATTCCTCTCTTTTATTTGGAAAAGAAAGAGCATGTAAAAACGGGCAGGTGTGAAGGTTGTAAAAAAATTAATAATATGTTGTTTAAATACAACATATTGGATAAAATTTCATACCGAACTTAGTATTCAAAGCCCTACTTTGCTACTTAAGTCTTTATACCCCGCCCAAAATAAAACCTAAACTGATCGAAGAGTTAATATTACCAACATTTTTATATTTAAAGAAAACTCCACATAATTCTCACTTGCAAAATAGATTTGTGTATGTTTAAAGAAATGTGTTTTGTACACAATATTATTTGTTTAGTTTTGAATACATAAGAAATTGAAATTGGATTTGTTTGATGTTGTACGTTCATATAAAAGAGATTAGCATTAAATATTTCGGCTACAACTCGTATTAATTTTTAAAATACACATTTAATAAATGTTATTTAATAATTCACTAATTGATTGGTGTGCATTCTGTTTCATTTAATCAATAAATAGACATGTAGGTCAGAGTATAACTTAGTTGTTTATACAAAATATTAGTTATAAAATAAAAAAAACTGTCAAAATTTGCCAAGATTAGCCTAAATTATTTATATATTTTACTAGGCTTTTCTCACAACTTGTGAATGTGTGGAATGCCAGGCCTCCGCCGTGGTTCGGATTCCACGTTAAACTGTAGGTCCTTCATTTCATTTCACAATCACCCTACCATTACACATTAGCGTAAGTGCGTAAAACTGGAATGGGTAGTAAGACGTGATGCTAATAATATAAGGCTTTTAAAAGATTTAGGAAAATTTTTGACCAGATTATATTAAAAATGATTCAAAATCAAGTAATCTGCGTTTAAATCTCTGTTTCATAAAATTAAAATAATAACTAAAGACTTGTGTTAAATTATAAGTGAAAAAAATTAATATTGCCTCAAGCATGATTATACATCTCTTTAACTTACTTAAAAATTTGAACTAAAATGTTTAATTGTGATGCCATTGATAAAAATGTTTACATATTATAATTAATATTTAATTTTTGTACCTTTTCACTGCTCTTTAATTATACCCATCTCTTTAAAAATAGGTTTTGGTTTGGATTGAAGGGTAGAGTTTTTTTATTCTCTGACTTTAAAAAAAAATAAGTCGCAACATAGCTTTTAATGATTTATATAAAGCTGCTTAGCGCATTTTTATTTTCTCTCTAATAATTTTCTTAATGTATATTCCATTTAAATAGATAGCTTTTTTTATCTTAGGGTAGAATACCCAAATTTTACATCACCGAACTTACATTACTATAAGTATAATATATTTCTATCTATTACTACTTGTTATGTTTTGTTTTTTTTCTCTTGCTTGACTAAAAATGGCTGCTATGTATTAACTACGTTTTTATATTGCAGTGTTTTACACAGAATATTATTGTTTTGATTTGTGTATCAAAATAAATGTTACTAGGAAAGGTATCAAATTAATGGCATTAAATTGTTAAAAACTTTTTAATACGATAACAGTAGAAAGGTACATGTAAAAAATTAACATTTTTTGGAGGGATTTGATTCGTTCGTCATAAGTAGGAGCAGGTGTAGCTCAAGCTGCGCTTCAAAGTATAGTTTTTATAATTAGGGATAAAGGTTGGAAAAGGGGGTTATTTTTATAATTAGGGATCAAGGTTGGAAAAGGGGGTTATTTTTATAATTAGGGATCAAAGTTGGAAAAAGGGGTTATTTTTATAATTAGGGATCAAAGTTGGAAAAGGGGGTTATTTTTATAATTAGGGATAAATGGTTGGAAAAGGGGGTTATTTTTATAATTAGGGATCAAGGTTGGAAAAGGGGGTTATTTTTATAATTAGGGATCAAGGTTGGAAAACGGGTTATTTTTATAATTATGGATCAAGGTTGTAAAAGGGGGTTATTGTATTGTATTGTAACAGAAAGTTTGACTGTGATATTGGAATTTTTAAAAAATGCCGTTGGTTTCTTACCTTGTCTAGTTTCTAAAATATAATTATTATTATTATTAGTAATTAAAATAAAATTATTAATCTAGTCTGACTAAATATTGTATAATCTGCTGGATATTTTTTCCATCAGTGTAATGTTTAAATCATTTAGATATGAAAACGCATACTAAATATTATGTTGATTAATTTTAAAATGTTGGATTTTTAATAATAAGATAATGATTTATACATAATATATTTAAATTCTCTAAATATTGACACACTTATTTTAAAATTTTAAAATACAAAACTTTAGTAAAATATTTTTAACAAAATATTTATTTTATTGATAATATAGTGTTTATAGTTCTAAATACCTTGTGATACACTAATTTTAGAAACTAATCTTTGAGAACAAAGCCTTGTTTAGATATATTATTTGAAGTTTTTTATTTCTGCAAAATAAAAACTTGCGAATATATCAAAAAATCATACTTTGAAGTGTTTAAATTTCTATTGATATTTTTTTAAATGTCGTTTTCTTGATTTCATCCACAAGTAATGTATTTAATAATCTTAGAACCTGGTCCAGGAATTATTATTATTATTTCCTGTTTCTTTAGTGTCACTTTAAGGTATTTAGGAATTAAATAACTCCACAAGGTCTTTAATCGATTCGACACCTTATCTCACTAGATGCCATGTCTGTCTGCTGAGCTAAGGGTCCCAGTTTCGATTCCTGGCATGGCCGAAAAATTGGTCTCTTGTGAAATGCGGGTTTACCCTCTCATAGTGATGAATTAACGGCCAGGGGACTGGGTGCTGTGACCGTCCTAGTCTTTAGTTATATTAAAAGGCGTATGAAGCTGCGACAGGGCTAGCCAAGCCTGTAGTGGAAAATATATGGCTTATAAGACTAGGACACGCACAACATCCAGTCACCAGCCGTTAATTTATCACTGTGAAAGGTTGAACCCACATTTCACCAGTGATAAAAAAAAATGCCAATGCCAGGAATCAAACCCGGGACCCTTAACTCAGTGGATATACACGCTATCAACTGAGATAAGGTTTCGAATACCTATGCATCTATGAATATTAAATATACTACACACATTATTTGTGGATAAAATATAGAAAATTACATTTTAAAAATATGAATAAAAATTTATATCAGATTTTGCATCAAATTTTCCATGAAGTTATTGAACTAAAAAAAACCCAATTATATGATTTTATTTCTTCCTCTTGAAAAGTCTCAAAATATGTGTCTAGGTAATTTTTTTTTTAATTTTAGTTTTCTTTACCACCAATATTTATTTACTGTAATACAAAACTGTGCACAGACCATGAGATTCAAGACTTGTATTTTACTTTACAAACATGTATAGATGTAATGCATGGAATATAAAAATAAACCGGTAACCTTTTTGGTGGTTAAAATTAATTACTAATCAAGTAGTCATCTATTTAGTTCGGAAAAAGGTTAATTTGATTGTTTTAACAACCATCTATATTCATATTCAAATCTTGGTCAAGTACATAAGCCACCCCCCGCCCCCCTCCCTGGTGACCTGGTGGTCTAGGGGGAAAGGTGTCAGACTTCTATGCTAGCGTCCAGGGTTCAATCCTCGGTCCTGGCACAGATTTATCTGATTACCAAACCCTTCCTTCACCTCTGACAAGACAACTTGTAAATGTGTGGAACGCCAGGCCTCCACCGTGGTTCGGATTCCACGTTAAACTGTAGGTCCTCCATTTCATCTCACATTCACCCTACCATTGCACATTAGCGTAAGTGCGTATAACCCGAACGGGTAGTAAGACGCGGTGCTAATAATAATACATTCTATAAGTCCAAAATACTGACAGGCATTCACTTAAGTTTAAAAAGGTTCACATTGACACACTACGTGTCATTAAAAGATGAGATTAAACACATAATTAGAATACTCTTTTGTCGTGAATGTAAATGAACATTTCTATTTATTAAAGTCTTTTAATATCAATCAAAATTAATTTAAAACAAATAACTTTCTTTGTGTTGACACACAAGGATTTGTTGAGCCATTGCAAGGACATGTTAGTCTCTATTAGATTAGTCTAATTTAGAATCTGCCCAGGCGACTTTGAAGAAATAACTTATAAAAACAATTTTGTTAAGCCTAGGTAGAAACAATCATACTTCTCTCTTCATTTCTTCTAACACTGTTAACACTTCACGCTTCTTCATACGTTCATAGTTTCACATTATTAAAATTTTCAGAAAATATTCAATTTTCATATAAGGTATAAAAATACCGTATTTAAAAAAGGAATACTTCTGAAAGAAAAAATATATATATATAAGCAATATTTCTAAAAATTTAAGAATATATATTTTATCGTGAAAGCTGGAAACGGGACAATTACCAGTAAATGACCACGATTTCAGGGATTCGCTGGTTCACACTCGTGGATGTCGAAAATGAGTGTTAGTTTCTAACATCCACCGGTGATTTCCGGAAGACGTTAAATGCACCCTGTGTATTTTGGGGGAAAAAAAACAAAAAAACATAACAGCAACGATTTTATTTCACTGCAATTACCTGGAAATCAATAATTGAGCCCTAGAATCAAATGCCCCATTATAGATAAGTAGCAAATAATTATAAATAATAACACCACAAATGTTGTTACAACCTTATAAAAATACAAAAAGTTTAGACCACCACAGTTTAAAGTTATTTAGGTAAGTTTAGGCTAGGCTAGGTTAGGCTAGGTTACTACACAATTCATTCTCAATAGAGAACAAAATGACACAATACACAGCACAGCAGTAGCACGCCACCTCTGAAACAGGTTGGTTCTGTTGCGCAGATAGATGTGCAGCGCACTCTTCCTTTATTTCCAACACACATAGGCGCACCCTCACGATTACCAATATTTGCCATTTTAGACCTTTTGATTACCGAGACACATCGATGAAAGACGGTAAGAGGAATTTCATTTCCGACTCTCCACCAGTGTAGGGCAGGGAATTCCGGAAATCGCGGTCTATTACCAGCATTCATCACGTTTACAGCTTTCTCGGTGAAATATATTTATATAAAAGGAATATTTCCGAGAATCCAAACCCTGTGTAACTGAGGAATTGTGAAGAAGTGGTAATTGTTAAAAGTGAAAGAAGTGTGTGGCTCTCCAGACATAACCTAACTATCCTTTCAGGTTGGCTTCCTTCTCTATCACTTACTTTACATTGTTGTACAATGATTATAAACAGTCTTGTTGGTTCAATCCTCGGTCGCGGCAAAGATTTATCTGGTTACCAAACCCTTCCTTCACCTCTGACAAGACATCTTGTGAATGTGGGGAATGCCAGGCCTCCACCGTGGTTCGGATTCCACGTTAAACTGTAGGTCCTTCATTTCATCTCACAATCACCCTACCATTTACACATTAGCGTAAGTGCGTATAACCCGAACTGGTAGTAAGACGCGGTGCTAATAATAATAATAATAACAGTCTTGTTAAACATTTCCAAGCAATTTGGCAACAATTCATTTAATTATAAAACAACTTGCTTTTATTGCTAATGGGGTCTTATTGTGATTCTAATTATATTATATTCTTAGTTATTAATAAGTTAGTAAAGTTAAATATTTTGTTTGTTTGTTGGATTTCTTAATTTTATTTGGATAAATAACTACGATAAAACGTGTTCATATTTTGATAATATAATGTAGAAAACACTTTTACAAGATAATATTGGAAATTCCTCCCTCTCTGGTCCCAGTGGAGTATTACAGTAAGTGATATTTGTGGGCTCTTTGACTGCCTTTGTAAATCCTATTGTCTCGCCCGATACTAACTTGGCTGCTTTGCTTCTCTTCCCTCTCCCCCCTTGCAGGCCGCAGCATTATCACCAAGAAGAGCGATGGGTCACAGGTGAAGGAATCGACCGACTCGAGCACCACCCTCGAGGACGATGACGTAAAAGGTAACGTCCGGTCAAATGTGTGTTCCCTCTTATAGCCCTTGTATCTTTTCTATCTATATCCATACTTGTGTCACTGAGATACAAACTCTCCTGCGGGAACCAATGACGGATCAGTTGTTGGTAGCATTTGTTTTAACGGCTATTGTGACTCTTTATTGGGAGCCTCGTCTTGTCTTCTGTGTTAATGAAACTATATCCCCCCTGAGTGTCCTAAAAGGCCCACCCTAAACTAGGTATTTTATTCATCCATTGTATTTTGAACTACTAAAAAATTGTTTTTGGGAACTTTTGTAAAACACATTCCGATTAACTAATTTGAAAAGTAACTATTTTTTTTTAACAGATTAAAAGAAACAATCAATAGAATATTTTTTCATATATTATAATTTTATTTTCCATGATACTATGTTTATTTTTGTAAAAAAAAAATCTCATTATTAAAAATAATTATTACCTTAATGCGTAAAATAAATTAGTCTTTCTCCAAATTCTATATATTTAATATACTTAAAGATTATCTCAATATCAAAAAAAAATGGCATGCTTTACCTGTTATTTTTATCAACTTTTAAGTTGAAAATTATATACTTAACAATTAGTTAAGGAACGTTTGTTCACTAAAGTGTAAGATAACTGTTTTTCAATCATTAAATTGCTAGAACAGTAATTGACCAATTATAGGCCTTCCTTGTAGGTGGCATAGACTTTACATAGGTAAATTTAAAACAAAAATTAATTGAAACTAGATATTATCCTTGAAGAATAGTTAGAAACTAATCTATTGACTAAATAAGGCACTAGCTAAAAAAAAAAGAGTTGTTTCACTAAAAACAAAATATTTTATTGCAAACTAGAACAATTTTATAGGTTAGGAAACATAAAAAAATTCAATATTAAGGTTAACTACCAAAATAGTTACTAGCAGAAAATATATTTTGGCATTTAATTGAACAGAATTTGCCATTAATGCTTTGGAATAATTGTATTTATGACCTCTGCTTTTGGAAGGAAAGCTTAAATTTTGGTATATTTAGCTTATTATTTTCTACGTAGCAAATTTTTATATTGACAAGTATTCTCCTTGTCTCTTAAATATTGGTAAATTTTTTCTCTATGACTATAGTTTTTAAAGCTACTGTGTTTTTTAATAGTATCCACCCGTACGCGTAAACATGATATTAAGTTGATGTGGCAGGGGTTTTTTTTTCATTAGTTTTAGGATTTTTTTTGTAGCTAATGAGAGAGTTTTCATTTTGAGGAATATATACTTCTAGACCATATTGTAGTATTATATAATCTACTGCTGAGGCTATATGTGGTAAAAAAAAAGTCTTATTATTCCCTACCCACCTTGCCTCCACCCCCCACCCCCACCCCTTTTTTTAAATGAGGGAATTAGAAAAAAAAAAGTTTAATTGACTTATTTTTATTTTAAATTAAATAACTCACTTTCTATTGAAGTAAGTTATATCCAACAATACATCAATAATATGTTATCAAAGGCAGGGTTCAGCTCAATGACCATGAACCCTGACTGAGAAGCTCGACTTGGACAAATGGGGGAACTATTGCTGGTTTCCCACTTTGTGATTTTCCCTTTCCTCCCCCCCCCCTCTCCCCCCTATTCCTGCCTCAGGTGAATTCTTGCTTATTTATTTAAAACTTAACTTTTTTTAA
Organism: Timema shepardi; assembly: GCA_902151425.1. Lineage (NCBI taxonomy): Eukaryota > Metazoa > Arthropoda > Insecta > Phasmatodea > Timematidae > Timema > Timema shepardi. Next base: position 135,797 of record CABFVX010001147.1, on the reverse strand, counting down.
TCCTATATTCTTAAGGTAGAATGGAAGGGGACGCGAGAAAAGACAGTTGTGTTTTTGCAGTATTTATGGCAAAACATTTTCGGTCAAAATAAATAACATATTGCTCCAGTACAAACATAGAGTTTAATTTTCTTCACATGTTGATATCAACAGTTGTTGAATATCTGTCAAGAGCATCGCGGCATTTGGTGACAAACTTATTAAATGAAGATAAAAAGTTGTCATTAAATTCTAGAACATCCCTGACAGATATTCAATAACAGTTGTTGAATATCTGTCAAGAGCATCGCGGCATTTGGTGACAAACTTATTAAATGAAGATTAAAAGTTGTCATTAAAGTCTAGAACATCCCTGACAGATATTCAATAACTGTTTGATATCAACACATGAAGGTATTAAATTATATATTTGTACTGGAGCAATATTTTATTTATTTAGGCAAAAAAAAAAGTTGTTTTGCATTAAAATCTGAAGAAAAAAACTTACCTTTTCTCATGTCCCTTTTCATCCCACCTTAAGTTACATTAATTTTCAGATAGCCCAAATGGTCAACATGTTTTTTTTATTACTAAACAACATTTATTAATCAAACTCTAAATTTAATAGTTTGTTTTAAAACAAACTAATACTCTCTCTATGATTCTTTTTTAATGAGGGTAAATATTTATATAGAGCGTTTTTTCTCTTTCCCTCATATTTAAAAAATGTGTACTAGTTTTCTAACTAACTTATTGATATGTGTACATTACTGTAAATTAACATCAGTATGTAAATAATGTGTGATTTCTCCTAGCTTCACTAACAAACACTTTTTGCACACAAACATAAGTTTAACAAAGTATCTTGGAATTAGTTATATTTTTAAAATTTTGCCTCAAAATTGAACTGTTTATCTAAATAAATGTATTGTTTGATACCATTGATATTACTTTATATGATAGTGAATAGAATGAAGTGAATATTTCATTAGAGAGGTAGTCTACTACCTAATTATAATTTTCACAACAAAGAAAACTAATTTAAAATGTGTATATTTAAGTATAACCTTATATTAACTTACTTGAAATGATTGGAAATCAAATTGATAGGGCTCTTCTATAATTTTTGTATGTTCCATGGTCTTAAAAAACTAAAAAAATGAAAAACATAATAAATAACATTAAAAACATATTATCCACAAACTTTTACATTCACAAAGAGATTTTTTTATGTGTGTTGATATTATTTATTATATGTTTTACTAGATTTTAAAGACCATTGATCCTATTTGGGGTAAGTTGTCCTTTTATCCATTTAATCTCTGCAACATATTTCATGTGTTTGAAATGGGTTGCAGTTAAAAAGTATTGGTAAGTCTAATAACTTTTGGCAAAATTTATGTGACTAAAGGTGTCCAAATAACTAAAATTTGTATGTGATTCAAATATTTAGGGTTTGCAATATTTTCTAATGATATTACAAAACAGAATATGATAAATAGTTAGACTGATTACAGTTTAATCAATAGAGAATATTTTTGTATTGGTGTTCTTTGCTGTAACTTAGGATAGTAATTCCTTTTTTAAAGACAGTACTGAAGTTCATTAGAAGCATTGTTCTACATAGTTATGAGAAGTATTATTTTGAGTACAAATTTGTTTATAAAATAATTATTATTATTGAAAAATAAAATAATGTAGTTAATGTGTGGATAGAACTTTCAAACAAAAACTATAATAGATGATAGATGTTAGTTTATCTTGTTAGATTATTTCAAAGTTACTTGGAACTCGGAGATCATACATTTTTATTGTATTCTTGAAACTACCAAAAAAGTTATAGTACATTTAACATAGAGAAACATTTGCTGTGATTTTATGAGATACTTAACCATAGTTTGTAAAATAATATCAAATTTGATCTAACCATTTGTTTAACCCCGTTCCTTTATTACAAGATGAGAATTAAAATGTCTAACTTGATATTAAAGGTTTTAATCAAGTAAACAATTTTTCCAATTATATTTTTAATCATAATACAAATGAAATAAAGCATTCAGTTTTTGCAAAAGTTACATCAATCTTTTTGCTCACTTTCCAATTGATTATATGTACAATTTTCTATCAAAGGAAACTTTTATCTGAAAATAGATAGATATTTATGATTTAGGACCACCATTCTTCTATAATAATTGATCAATATTGAGATTAGGTATGGATTTACCCCCATCATTGTTCTCTTTCCAATATTATGTTGACTGAAACTGAAATATTATTAAATAATACAAATGCAATTTAAAATTGGCTTTACCAATATAACTTTTTTTTATAAATCATATGTGTGGATCTATTAAGATAACGTTGTTTGGAGGTATTTTAGTTTTCTAAATGCTCTACCAAACACATTCATTGTAGATATTTACATTGTACACACAATATTAACAACCAATAAATTATATTTCCATATATGAGAATCTTAACACTATTTTGTTGATTAATTTTTTTTTCTTTTTCCTTCCATGAGACAAAAGCAATTTATATTCTATTTCCATCACAACTATACAATATATACCTTGGCGGTTTTTTGTACATTAAATTAAATACCTTTTACAATCAGTTTTGTCAAAAATTGTCATCTGGACTTCTTATACAAGGCCACAGAACTAATAGTAATAATATATATTTATATATTCCATGTTCTAATAAAAGTTTTTATGTTATAGTATTAATATGCGAGTGTATATTTATATACTTTCTTTTACGTTAAACTCTTCACTGTTTTCATTAATGAACTATGAGTTACAAGTAACTTTGTTTACTTCTTTTCTATGTTGTGAGTAATTTTGAAATATTATTAGTCATATCTATGTAGTTAGTAGTTTAGCTGGGAGTACGAATGAATACTCTCATAGCTTACATTGTCTAATAGTTTGACTTGTGTTCAGGAAAAAATATGTTAGATTGATAATATTGAATATGGTACATTTTTATATTGTGTTTTACTAATATTTTCTTTTACAGCCTCTAGCTCTTATATCTACAAATTTAATATTGGAACTATTCAATGTACCATACTAAACTTATATATTTATTTTTAAATCTCTTTAGTTTCTTTTTTAATTTCGTATCTATTCTTTCAAACTAAATTTGCATTAAAGAAATTATTCCTACATTGTTGGCCTTATTAATCTATTTTATATCACACCTATAGCTCTCAATAGTTCCCTTTCTTTATCCTGTGGTTTTCTGTGTGCTAGTGTTTGGTTTTAATCCCATATAATATGTGTTATTAAATTATCTAACATTTTATTTTAATTTTTTTCACTGAGAGCATGGGATAGTATTTCATTTTCATAATGTTTCCAAATAAATTAAAATGTTTTCAATGCCATGCCTAATACACATGTAACTCTCATTGTTTTGATATATTTGAAGTATAAAAATATCAATTGTTGACGTTCAAAAATCCATAACACATGGCAACATATACCTGCTGTGTTTTTTTTTATCAAAGTATATCAAGTGTGTATATTTATGGCTTCAGCCATGGTCCTAATGAATGAGGTGTCATTATCTTAACGGGGTGGCCAACGAGATTGAAGAAACTGGTTCGAATCCTTGTCGATATGGACTCGATCTTTGTATAATGTGAAACAAACTTTTCCATTCTTCATTTATTTACAATGTGTTATGAAGAATGGGGCCACGTATTTTTTTTTTTTTTGTATAATATGTTAAAAGAGGTAGTATTCGTGCAAAATATTTTTAAGTCACCTTATTGTCTCACTTTGAAAATATCACGAGCACCAAAAAAAAAAATGTACTTGTCTGTACAAACTTAATAAATTGGATAAATAATTGTGAGATTAGCAAATATAATTGCATGTTTGAATCGGGCGCTTTGGCACTGCCGCCAACATCCACGTCACTACTACCACCACCCACACCACAACTAATACCCGAACTACCAATCTCCTCACTGCCATTCGTCTCACTTTTGATGGTGTAAAATGTTATGGGATAGTGCCATTTTAAATTAGAGCTAGTTTTAAAATGAGAGCGGTACATACCGTAATGTGTGTTGAACAAAATTATCATCAAACTAGTAAAAAATATCTGATACACAGTATAAGAATCTTATCTCTAGTGTGATTTCACTCAGGCTTAGAAAGGATGAAATTATTTTAAGAGGGGATACCAATTGCCGCGCTTAATGTCGCAGTTTCTTGTAACGAGTTATTACTTTTACATAAAATAATTCCATATAATTTGTAACTCTATATAAAAGTATAACACTTTATGTTTTATTCATTTATATATCAAAAAACAATTATGTATATATGTTATCATTCAAACCCGATTTCAGGACCAACTGTATCGAACTAGGAACAATTGATACATCCTAAGAGCCTCAGGATATACTAGCTTAGCCTAGTATAAATTCGTTAATCCTGAAATTTTGAGCTAGCTCATTGGATAAATTAGTATATCTTACAAATTTACTGGGCCAAACCAGGGTTAGGTTAGGTTAGCTGACAACATTTGCGTGTGAATTGTCTATGATGAAACCTGTCCAAGGTCGACTCATCGTATAGGTTAAGAAGAATGAAAACAAGTTCTCCCTAAAAACATCAGGTTATATCGGTTTATCCTACAAGCGGCAGTATGTATCAATCCGGCCTAGTCCGAACTGGTTTGTCCTGGAAATCGGGTTTGGTATATATATATACATAAATGTTTTTGATATATAAAGACCTAAAACATACTTTATTATTTTACATTGATTGACTCTATATATATATACATATATATATACACTGTCAAAAATCTATTATTTGATCAGAATTGTTACTGTATTGGGGGCTATGGTGCCTCCTCTCCTTATAATTCTTAATAATGGACATAAAAACTAAAATAGCAATATGAAAATTAAGTGACTCGTAAATAATGATATCTTTTTTTATCATCAGTTATATTTACTATCCCATTTTTTAATATATTTTTTTTATAAAACGTTGTCTTGAGTCCAATCTCAGACAAATATAATAGGTACCTAATAATTAGTTTAGTTGTAGTTTGCAACAAATTTAGATTAACCTAGGTACTAAGATTTCCTTGCTTTTGTAATTTGAAGTGTCTGTCGGCAAGTCTTCATAAAGGTAGGACTCTTTTCGGTATTCACTTCCACAAATGAATATAATTATTTTTCTATATTTTCTTTAAACCACGTAGTTAGAATAAAGTGACTATATGTAAATAGTTTTTTTATCCACACAAATATTTAGATTTGTATCCACATTGTTGCTTATAATGTTTGTAAATATTAAATATATATATTATTTTTTTTTGCTTTTTATTTGTTGTAAGTTAGTGGTGTACAATATATCTGCAGTAGTCTTGGTAAAAAATGCACTTTCACAAGTAATTTGGTGCGGTTAATAGTATTTATTTAAATATATATTAATTCTTTAATTTAACCATTTTAAAGCACCAATTAGATTAAATTATTTTATAATTTACAAAATATAATCCAATAACTATTTTTTGTAACAACAGTATTTGATTGGATATTTAACTGTTGTGTGATATTTATTACATACTCTAATTTTGGAATAATCGATTTTTTGACTAGCCTATTAAAATAACTTTAATTCAGAATAATTGTTTAGCCATTAAATACTATGGCACCTTAGGATATATTTTTGTCGACTGGCATTTTAACAACATATAACATAGTATAAGTATCCAAATATATTATGCTTACCAATATTTTAGCATTCATAACTCGTTAGAAAAATCAATTTAATACCTGCCTGTGCTTGTGTCAACAATCAATTCCACTTAATTAAATAATATTTTTATTAAACTAATGACATTTTCATTTCTAAACAATGATTGATGCTACACAATAAATATGTTGTTTAATATATAAATAATTAAGTAGTATTGTCAATTAAAATGTTAGTGCCTAGTAAACTTAGTTAAAAGTTGGTCTTCTCTAAATGAAAACTTTAAATGGGAAGTATTTTGGAATCTTATTCACAAATAAGGTTATTTTTAAATATTTCCATGCCTTTATCCTAAATGTCATCACAAAAATAACACACACAAACACACGACCCCCACTGGCATTGCACACAACACACAAATATAAAACGCCATTTTATCCTTTTCATTGGGTGTTTGGTGTTATGGATTTCTGACCGAGAAACATATTGTACAGTCATATTATAATGTAATCCTCTATTTCCTGCTCACAAATTTATATTCATAAACATTCCAAGGGGGTGACATCTGTCAAACAATAAAATACTAACATATTGTGGTTAGGGAATATAAATTTAAAAAAAACTAACACTACATTTCATCTCTTAGGCTCTTATATTTAACAAATAATTTTTATAATAAGCTACCTGCCTTTTAATTGTTAATTTAATAATTCAGTGAGGCAGTTGAATTATCATTATTCAGAAATAGTTTGAATATAGTTAGACATTTTTCTTTTTATTAACAAAATCAAATGCAGCCTAATTTATGTATTTTAATAAAAAAAATTATAGATTTATAAATTTCATGAATATGATGTTAACATTTTTGATATTGTATTCTCGTATAAAATATCTTCATTATCAATGAATATAACAGATTTCAGAGAATAATTTTAATTTTAAAATAAATGCCTACAAAATATTTTTTGTTTAAATATTATTTTGACCTCTTGGAATTGTTAAGAAAAATCTGGATGCTTGCTCTAGATTTTTAAATTAATTTTCAATTAGTTTCCAAGCTTACTGAAAAGAGATTAGATAATTTATATTTAATTGGTCATTCTGTTTTTGTTTTTTTTATTGGATTTTGATTAATATTTATAACTATATTAAACATTTTTCTGATTTTGTGTAACAATTTTATTTTCTGTCACACTTTGAAACAATTTAACTTAATTTATAGTTTTGAAAAATGTCAAGGCATAGCTGCAAGAATGATATATCTTAAAACATTATTAAAATTTAATTTGTAAATGACTATTTCCAAATTAATAACACAGATTTAACTGTGTTTGATTATATAGTATACAAAAATCTTATAGCTTTTATTTTCCTACCAATTGTATTGACTAGGATAATTTATTACTAACAAACTGTACCATAAAACTCGGTAACAAAGGTTTATTCTATCAGGAATAGAATATTTAATATACAAGTTTAACCTGTTGAAAATAATGCACAACCATAGTAAAGTGTTAAAAACCATCAATAATATTAATTGTACTCTTTCATATTATTTCTTATTTTTAAATTAGTTGATATGCTTTAATACTTCTTCTCTTGCATTTTGCCCCAACTAACCCTTCTCTATGGAGTGTTTTATGTTTCAGGTTTTTCCTTGTTAATAACTTCTTCTGCATGCCTTTTTTTTTCAATTTTTAATATTTGTCGTCTATTTTAATTGTATGCTTTGGTTATTTCTTTAATTCGCTTTTTTTGCTTCTGGTACACTTATTTGTCAACTCGATACAACCATAATCTATGTGTTGTAAAGTATCAATGAACCAAATTGTAAAATGTATTTATTTTGTCGTTAACTTTACACATCTATAAAATTTGTTATAGGAACTATTTTTAATGAAAATAAAAGTGTTAATATTCCAATTGCTTAATATATTTTTCACCTGTATGCCCTTTTATATTGAATAAGTAAGTTTCCAAGCTCAAAATACAGCTTTACTTAACTGGGCATACAATTCATCCTATCTAATTAGTGCCATATAGTTCTTTACCAGTTACTGGAAATCTTTCCGTTTACTAAACAATAGTATATCTTGTTAAAATATTTTCAAAAATCTTTCATTAGAAATAAATTTGCTTTAACATGCTTTTGTTTCATTTTTACTTAATCCTATTGTATATAAATAAGCTTAATCAAATGTACAGAGACCATTAAAAAAAAAATTGTGCAATCGTTTATCAATAATTTCGCAGTTCATATAGTCCAGTACAACCTCACAATATTATCCATTTTATATTTATAAAACTACCAATAAATAAGTCGGTCTTATTATTAAATTGGTAGTTTAATCACAGCTCACTAAAAAAAATTCATAAAATTAGATTACACAACACATTTGATTAAATTAACATTTAAAATGATAATATTTAGAAATAATTCGCCATATATTCTGATATGAGATGAGATGCCAAAAAATAATATGTAGAGGTTTGGTTGTTTTCTTCACTTATGTTGAGATGCATTGATTTGTAACTAAATCACTTGTAGATGGCTCACAATAGTGTATCCAAGGAACATTAGAATATAAAACATATTCCTTCTGAATTTATAACTATTTTCTATGTTCTAAAATGATTACTTTTTAAGTTAACTTTTTTTTTTCTTCCTAAATCGAAATAGTTAAAATTATATACAATTTTATTTCTTCATGCAATAACGTTAAATGGGGTATTAAGTGGTTTGATAAAAGTAGTTCGGGGTTCGATAATATTATGAGCTTTCTTTAAATAATAGGTCACGCATAATAAACAAAAATAAACAAACCCGCTTCGGTGGCCCTAAGGGCTACCCTCACAGTAGACAAGACTGCAGATTACAGGGACATTGGGCTTTTAATCTCGGCTGGGTGTACTGACAGGGTAGGTGGGGTCCAAATGTTCTTTTTCCCCTCCCCCTCCGTGCAAATGCAGGTACACTTCCTCTCAATAGAACCTTCCTAATCCCTAAAACCATTAGCAAAATTAGTACATAAGCGTCTAGTCCGAACAGGTAGTAAAAACGCAGTGCTAATTAAAACCCAACTAAGAATTAATATATATTGATAATTTGAAAAATGTAGCTATATGTATTTGTGAAATTTGTTTATTTACTGGTTTTATTTATATTATGTTACTTAAGTAGGCCTAAAACTATCAATATTACCACATTAAATCTTTCAAAATATAATTTCATTAATTTTGGAATTATTCTAGTTTAATAAAAAAAAAAAATTTTTATCTAATCTAGCTTTTTTTATTAATAACTGTTCATAATTGATCACCTATAATAATTAAGAATTTTCTTTAAGCCCATTTAGGCGAACTAAGATAAAAAATATGTTATAATAATTTTGTCAATAAATTTGAATATTATTTTTTTACTAATAATAAAATCATGAAGTTCATCTCTCCTTACAAATTGCATTATTAAAAATATCTGCACCAACACATTTACTAGATCACAGAACTAGATGTTGGAACAATACCCACCACTGTAATCACATATCTGCATGTCTTCATTGTTAAAGAAACTCACTCATACAGTGCAGCTCCACATGTTTTTGTTACACGCATGGTTATAGTACAATGCATTGTTGGGTTTTACTGGGCATATGCAATCGGCCATACAAAAACCAGTCAATTAGCTCATATAAAGTTATTCATCTTGACTCATATATTCACACCGGAGTGGTTTTCCCTTTTAACCTATAAATTATGTATGCATTATCTTTAATGATAGTACTTACCCACTTCGGTGGTCTTATGGTCTAAGGGGCTACTGTTGCAGTAGACTAGACTGCCGATGATGGGGAGATTGAGGTTCAAATCTCTGTTTAGTGTACTACGCGTGATTTTTTCCGCTCGACCTCCACACAAATGCCGGTACACTTCCTCATCCCTAAAAACCATTAGTGTAATCGGTACACAAGCATATAACCCGCGCAGTGCTAAAAAAAACAACAAAAAAAAACATTTTTGATAAAATTTCAAAACAATCATTTTATTTTGTTCCTTCTAAGCATGTTTAGATATTAAAGTTAATACAATATCCAAATTTTTATTTTTATTTTCATAGAATTAAAGTTCAAGTACTGCTTACTCCTTTTCTTCATTTTCTTTTTTTTTTTTGGCAATCTAGAAAAAAACATCATTAATGACTGGTTCTTGTATTGTAAAACGCTTTTTATATATATTTTTTATGTGTGTGTATTTACTCTGTTTTTTAATCTTGTACAAAGCCTTGTTGTAAACATTTGTCTTGTGGATGGAATTCGACTACAAAACAAGCAAAGGTGATAACGACGGGCGCAGCTATTTTGTCCCTGTGTTTTTTTTTGTGTTCTTGGGTTCGCCAACTCTCCAACAGACGACAAAGTTAAGGGAGGGGTTGACAGAAGCTCAACTGTCATTGCTAAAGAGCCAGAAGGTAAATAGACACCCAAAAAGAACATTCTTATAATAATTTTTTTTTAAATCTATCTTTCTAAATTATTTAAATTCAAACCATTTTGAAAGGAAAAACTTGTAATCGTATTTATTTTGGAAATACATAATATTTAAGGATTAGTTTGCATTTCAGAGATGTGTTACTTTTTACAATATATTAAATATTGATTTGTCAAAATGGTATTTATAAAAATTCTAATCTTGGTTTTTAAGATAATTACAAGTTAACAAAATTGCTACTAAAACCAAATTTGATACATTATTAATCATAGCCATTTAATATACGATGTAGTTAAATGCATTTTTATTTACAAAATCAACATAATGTTCTTAATACTTGAAAGAAGTGAAAATAATATTAAAACAATTAATTAATCTTTTAAAAGTATTTGTATTAATTTAATTTGTAATTTTTTTTTTTAATTTCATTAGCACAAAGGTTTAATTCTCTATTTATACCCCCATGTTGATCATCAATACATCGTCATTTAAAATTACAATGAAGGTTTAAAATTATAAAAACCATCATAACCTACAAATAAAGAAATTTGATTTATATAAACTCCATTTATGCTGATCAATATTAATTGTTGAAATATTTCATCAACAAATACCACTACATAATAAACTAATATTTAAATTGTAAATATAACAATTTTTCAATTTTAACCATAAAGTGATTTTCTAGCATCACAGTTTGCAGCATTGCTAATGTTACATACTAACATGTCAGTAATTGCCAGTTCATTTTATCCACATTCTGCATGACTGATTATCATATTGTTGGCTGTAACTATTTATTTCATATTATGTTAAATACAAATAAAACGTAGATTATTGCTGTGTTTATAGTAAACTATGATATTTAATTGTTTATATTTTAACCAGTAAACTTAATGATATAGTTATTTAATCTAAGTAATTTTTACTCTGCTGGTGCTTTCTTTGGTGAATGTCATGTTTTTTAATTCAAATATTTGATTTGTTTCTCATTTATTAAAGAACATAAGGATGCCGATAATTATATGATAACACAAACTATAATAATATTCAAACTTTTTTCTTTCATATAAATCAGAAGATATTCTATTAACATTTGTTTCTAAAAATAACTATTATCGAAACCTTTTTACTCAAACGATTCTGTTGTAGCATATTATTTAACTATGTAAAATGATTTGATACAGATAACGTTTATAAATAACCCCATTTGACATACCATTGAAGTTTATATCTTTATTTTAATCATGCTGGTATATTTTTTAAACTAACATCTTAGGAAGAAATAAAAGTTTATCAATTTAACAACATTGTTATATTTTAAACTCTTTTTTTTATCAGAATTAAATAAAACGCTATAATTTTATACATTTAATCAAATAAATTCATAGGAACAAAGATAACGTATATTAAAATAAGAGTATATTATTTAAAACTTCATAAATAGTCAACATGCAACATGTAAAATTAATATTGGATATTCATAGTCTTATGAAGAAATGATTAGATTTATTTCATAGCGTTTAAAAATTTTGCTTTCTTAAGGTTTTAGAAGCGTCTCTTTTTTGTCTGTTCAGATAATGCGTTCTGGTCCGATGTTGGAGGGTTATACTAATCTGAAGTCCAGCATTTGTAACACAATTTCTTATGTGTCAGGGGCTTAGCTCAGGTACACATTTTCTGACTCGGCTTGTAAACGCATAAATGTGTCTGTCTAATCTGTTCAAATGTTTCTTCACTGCGAGAAGAAGAAAAATTAAGAAACGTCTTTTTCCAGTATTGTTTTTTTTTTTTTTTTCTAAAAC